>JABUQX010014989.1:0-42968 GCA_015478945.1 Trachelipus rathkii
AAATTCCATAAAACGTTCCTTAAATTAGTATACATTGATCTCTAAGATTTTAAATTTAATTTTCTATTCGGGTCGTAAGAAATTTAGGGGCTTATCATATTAAACAACGAAAATAATAGGAAACAATTGGCACTATTATGTGGAATTTCAGGGTACACCTTATCTTAGCCAGGCAGGGAAATTAGAATATGGGATAAGATTAATAGTGTAGGGAACCTAAAAGCAGAGTGGGGATAAACAAGGGGAGAGCTGTCTTCATCGGACATCCCTGAGAGTCATACTTTATGTAGTTAGTCAAATGTCAAAACCACATGCCTTGCTTGCACAGACCTTTTAAGATAAGATGTAAAAGGAGAACGACCGTTCATGGCCGCACATACATTTTTGAAGGAGATGTGGGGTGTGAAAATTGAGCATTGGACGTTTTATCGCATACAGACTTGCGGTTGCAATATCCAAGAACATACCGGCTTTGTTTTCAATACCATCGGAACGTATACAAATTTATGAATACGGAAACAATTCGAGAAATTGCTCCCATGTTCACATATATTTAGCGTGTCTTCAGCGGAGCGCGAGTAATTGAATATGTTATATTTGAGTGTTGCGGTTTAGTTTGTTATTAGTTATTAAGAGACAAAAATAAATAATATATTCTCCCCACCGCATTTCTCTCCTCCCTGAGAAGATTGAAACAAATGTCTCGGACCAGATATAGAGAGAGAGATATCGCTCTCCCCTCTCGGGTGGGACTCTCGGATTACAACAGGGTCATACATCTTATATTCATTCTCTCTGTATCGGGCAATTCGGGCTGGTCAATTTACTTCTCCTTCACATTCCACTTGGGTGCGCGGTACACATTGACCTGCGGTTCGCTCACTCTCTCTCTCTATCTATCCTATCTTATATCTATCTATCTATCTAATATATCTATCTAATCTATCTATCTATCTATATCATTAGTATATAATATATATATATATATATATATATTATATAGTTATACTATTATATATACTATATATATGATATATATATATATAATAATATAATATATATCTATATATAATATATTTATATTACTGGCTCAAATAGAGTCGTTTAATCTGCGCTCCAGGTAAGTTGAAAGACCAATTTTTTTTTTTAAAATCTACTTAATGCGAATAAAAGTATTGAAAACTCTCTTGGGGCCATTTGCGTTTTATTTCATTTATATATTTTTTTATATACAGAGTGAAATAAATAAATATACAAATAAATTACATTATATGTAAGTTAAGTAAAGGTTATCTTAGAGTTTAGTTAGTTTAAAAAAGATTTTAAATATACATAAGCAAAGGTTAGCCTATGAGTTTAATTAGTTTTGCGATTTATATAATCTTATATATATATAAAATTTTGTAGAAGGTGTGAAAGGCTTTGCTTTTAATAACAAAGTTTCAATTTGACTTAAGGCATTTTCACTTCAATTTTTTGAAAGTGTTCCAATTCATACAATCGATGTATATATAATATATGGAGGTGGAGGCGAATAATCGACATGATATATATGTATATAATATAATTATATATATAATATATATTATATTATATATATATAATATTACTATATATATTATATATATTTATATATATATATATATATAATATATATATATATATTATTATATATATATATATATAATAATTGTGTGTGTGTGAAATGTCAGATTTGCCACCGACCTATATATTGTATTAGATATATTATATTGGATATATTATATATATATAATTATATATATCTATACTATATATATATATATATATATTATATATATTATTATATAATATATATATAATATTAAAACTACTATAGTAATCTCTCGCTCTTAGAGTAGTTGGGGAAGAAGAGAGAGGGGCATTCTGAGGGAAGAGAGAGAGTAGAGAGGGAGAGAGAGTCCAAAATTATAATATTAAGTAAATAGTTGGAAATCACTCCGGAATACATTGATGGCCGATTGAGTGAGGGTGGGTGTTTATTTTTGCTCACCTATCTATATACAATATTATAAAATCTCTCGTCGTTATTTGAAAAGTGAATTTTAGTCACACAAATTAAGTGTTAGTGTATCTACACTACAAAAACACACATGTTGTGTATCTAAATTCAGCCATTAAAATTGTTAAATTAACTTTTTGTGAATACATTTAAATTTGGAATTGCCTAACCCTAGGTCGGTCTAACTTAGGTATTTGCTCTCACTCTGCTCCTCTCCATTCTAATTGATTTACCTCGTCTCTTGACTAAAGTTGGTCTGCAATGGCTGTGCTCGGGAGTCAGTCGCACGTGATATTGGTGGTAATATTAAAAGATGTAATTAACATGTTTCTCTTGATTTTCCTTATTTTTAGGGAGTCTACCTGGATTTCTGTGTGTATTTGGCTCTCCTCAAGGCGGTTAGATGCGGGTTGCTATTATAAGGAGTATATGTGTAGACTATTAGAGTGTGTATTATAGGGGATTGAGCTGGACTTAAGTGGTTAACCATTAAGGCACCTATATTAGAGGAGATTATTTACCGGCGAGTCTATTAGAGACTAACAGCGCGAGATTGTTAGGACTCTCTGAGCGAACCTGCGCTACGACAAATTCATAAGCTGTGCTTATGTTATCTTATCCGGTACTCCTCTCTCTGCTCTGACGGTTTATCATCCCATAAATTACGTTGTCGCAACGGTAAGAATAAAGAGAATTACAAGTGGCAAATTCCTCATCAACTCTCTTAACACGTTCGCATTAAGTTTAATTCATATTTTCGTCATATCATAACTTGTGTATATCACACACCACCGTCATGGTGCCTTCTAGTCTACAAAAGAATTTACAGATTACGGGTCCTCTGGCACTTCTGTTGTGTACAAAGATGAGTGCTCGAATAGCCTGGCTATTGGGTTGGTTGTTAACTCTTCAGCGGTCTGTGTTCCTCAGGGCGCGGACTCCTTAAAGTCAAAGAAATTTGTAGTGGTTCGGCATTCCTTACGTTATACAGAGCTTCCGAGTAGCCCTCCCAGTTTAAGTGATGATATAGAATTTTAACCAAGGTTCCGAGTATGGCAACCGGCTCAAGATAAGTATTGAAAGATTTACTTATCCGAGCGCTTTTACGTAGCTTCCGAGAGCACCCCCATCATAAAAGCTGCGGTGACATACACTAATAATGTTAACACCATTTGATAACCCACTGTATTAAGAGTGATAATGATAAAAACTCTGTGTGATCGTGGAGAAACTACTACGGTTACACACTGGTCTGGTGTAGGACTTACGTGTTACACACGCACCAATGGATGAATATCTGTTGACAAGGGCCTTCATAACCGGGAACTCACGCTCCGGCCGCGACGTTTACACGGCTCCTTCTGTGCTTCCAGCCGCAGCTCCGAGTGAGCTCCGGGGCTTACTGGCGTGGCCTTGCTCCGCGTAGCCCACGTGCTCTCGTTAAGCAACTGGTACACATGGGCTTCTTCCGAGCGAATGCACGAAAAAGCATTACCTGAGGTGGGTATGTTCCTATATTCAAAAGTTCCTTAAAAGAGGAATAATGAAGAACGTGCATTAGGTATTGCAGAAAAAAAGAGATCTTTGGTATCCCCGTGGGACTGTTCTAGATTTAAGCGAACGACAACGAACTTATCTGTCAGGTCTTAGTCGTGAGTTCGCTGTTCATAAAGAGTGCAGATCGGGATGTGGGGGTGACTAGGGTAAACTTGCGATGCTATATTCTATACGTAGAGGTAATATAAACTGTTAACCCACCGTCGCGCTGCTACTGTCTATGCTGAGTTAGTGAACTTCTCCTATATGTACACGGTCGTGGAGACTCAGTCATGCAGTTCTTCGACGTAGAGAAACCATTGTAGACACACGTTAACAGTGGTGCCAGCTCAGCGGCTTAGAAAAGAATGCAGTGTGCTATAATACAAGTATAGAAGGTGCCTGTTCTGATATGTCAATTAACTCGACATTACCGGGGTCATTATGATAGCAGGATTGATTCGTGATCGTGGGCGCGACTCAAGCAAAAGCTAGTATACTGCGTGGAAGGGGAGTGAATTGATGGCCAGTCTGTTCATTTATTGGACCGATTGTATTCGCACAATTGAAGTACGTATTGCCGCTGTGACAAGTTAGAACATGGCGAGTCACCCTATCTCATGCGTGAACCGACACTTGAGCGGTGCACAACTCCTGAGACTCCATTGCTACTATAAAATTAATCACATGTAGAGAGAGTGTTACTCCGTATACTGCATGGTAAAACACTCGATTTATAAACAACAGGCTTGTGGGTCTCAATGATGGGAATTCCGATGAGTCACCACAAGCTCCGTCTCATCATAGTGATGCTACTATTTACTTAGTATAGTACTAATACTGACAGTTAGCTAACTAATTATATTCAGATTAGGGAGTGGCTGTAAAATTTAATAGTAAAATTCAGCGCAAAAGCTTACTTCACACACTTAACCATTACCCTAGTATACGTAATTATAGGAGAATTTAGTATATCCTGTTGACGTAGTATTCTTTATAATATTCACCTATGGACTAGGTTATTGCCGTTGGATTACTTTGAGAAAGATAAAATGTATAATATTTATAGAAGAGTATGATACATATTATATATATATATTAATATATATAAAAGAATTATATATAATAACTTAGAGTCATTAAGAGGTTGAGGGATGTCTTGAGAATAGACACTGAGATATCGAATTCGCGTACAAATCGACACAATCTTGAGACTCATCTTGACCATTGTGTTAGTTAGGAGGAATGTTCGTATCTCCACGTCTTCTAAGAGATGGAGAGTTTGCCAATACTTATTTCGTATAAATAAACCGAGTATAAATAACATATCTACACAGTGGAGATTGGTCAAAGATGAATATTATAACCGGTCATTATCACTCTCTGTTCTTCATTAAATATATTCTATTTATCGATTCCATTCATATTATCCGTACCGATAATTATATTGTACTATATACTCACTATATTTAAAATCAGGTTTATATCCCAACGGAGCACTTTCCAGAAAAATTTTATCTAATACTCATCTGTCCGAAGCTTAATCATCCCTCCTTTTAATTGGAGAATGGCGTTGTGTGATGAGACAACAAATCATATCAAACACCTCTCAATACACCCCAAACTTATTATTTACTGGATTCATAGTATAGTTCTATGTATCTCAAGATCATTACTTAGTCAAACTTCACAAATCATAAGCATATGTAGGTCAAGTTAGTGAAGGTCCACTCTCGATAATAGTCTGGAACATCACTACTTAGAAGTGCTCATGCATTCTTCCTCTGGTATGGATTTCATGCTACTCTCTTCACTGAAACATTAATCCCATATGTACCTCTGGTAGCACACTGTCTACTGTTGATTTTGGGGATATGATTCCGATTTTGTCTTTTTAGCATTATTTCCCCCCCAACTCTCTTTTAGATACCAAAGTTGAGTGTCCTCAGGTGGCAACCTTTATGCACCAGAAAAAGCGGGAAAAAGTGAAAAATATTAGAAATCTGTTTCTACCTTCTTCCTTTGATCAATGTTATTCCACTCTTACCGAGAACTCTTCATCTTCTGTCCTATGCAGGTTCATCATCCGCCCACATTTGTACCTTTGCGCCTATTTAAATAACGAGCCTATTAATTTATTCCGATCCCTTGTCCCAACTTTTTGTTTATTTTTGTTTTGTTAGTTTTTTGGTTTTGTTTTTTAAAACATGCACTCTATTTTTCACATCCCACGTTATTTCAGTATAGCGTTATCTTTTGAAGTTGCTCTATTCAAATTCTAGAAAGATTGTGGTAAACTCTCGCCACACAATAATAATTACTTGGTAATGAAATCCTTTTCTTTCATCTTGTGTAAATATGATTGATCTACATTATTATTATTATTAAATTATTATTATTAATTATATATTATTATTATTATTATTAATTATTAATTATTATTATTATTATTATTATTATTAATTATTTATTATTATAATTTATTATTATTATTATTATATATTATTATTAATTTATTAATATGTACCAAAAAATATGAAGAAACAATTTGTCCTAACGCCCAAAAATCAGGATCAAAAGTCTCTCTCTAAGCAACCTCATTAGAATTATGTTTCCATATTCCTTTATTTAGAATTCTTAAAATATCCGTGTTTCCTAGAATATATAATATATATTATAAAATATTTATATATATATATAATATATTATAATAATAATAATATATATAATAATATATATATATATATAATATATATATATATATATATATATATATATATATATATGATATTATACTATAGTTATTTACCATCCTCCCATAGTAAGCCTTTCGGCCAGTGGTCAGTTGGAAGAGCATTTTTCTTCCTTCTGGGCCCGAAACATCTATATTGAATCCTAGAGCAACACCCTAGACAACATTTCAATCGGCGCATGGTTTCCAATAGCTAGTCTGAGTTTATGCCACTCAGGTAGGGTTTCATCCCTTTCAGTGGACTAGCATCTTTTCCATTGGCCCGAACTCGTCTTCCAGAGCTCTCCTCTGGGCAGCTTAGATTCCAATGAGGGTCCAGGAGGTTCCAAGCACAAAAGTTAAAGTACCGGGTTGCTAGGCCCCTGTCGCCCTAGAACAAATGCGAGAAAGAGAAAGCTTCAAGTTCCGCACTGTCTGCGAATATCCACTCTTCTTATATTAGACAAATCAATACACCACTAGATATACTCCAAATATATAATATATAAATATATAATATAGTATATATTTGATATATAGTATATATATATAATAATGTATAATATTAATAATATAATATATATATATATATATATTAATAATTATATATTATATATATAAGTTTATATATATATATATATATATATATATATATATATATATATATATATATATATATATATATATAGTGTGTGTGTTGTACATGTGCGTGCGCATATGTCAAATATCGAAGCAATGGTGTTGGTGGGGTGGTGATTGGGTTGGGTGTGTGATGTCTTTATGTTGATAGATATTAGGTCTGTCCAGATTAGAATCAAATAGAGTTGTAAAATATTAGAAATAAGAATATTCTATAGAAATCATGGGAATCAGACCTGAAAGATAAAAGAGTGGAAGATTGAAGCGTTCAGGTAAAGGGAGTATCTGAGGGAGATCAGGGAATAAATGAGCTGGACAGGAGGGAAAACGAATGGTGGCTAATATGAGTGAATGGCAGGTGAATGATTATGGGGCTGGCCAGGAATAAACTTTTTACACTTGATGTGAGATACCCACAACTTGCTGTATCTGTGAACCTCTTGGGTGGGTTTTTTGGCTGCAATGAGCTTGCACTTAAGGCTATGAGAAAAAGGAGCATAATAAGGGGTGAATGGTGGGGTATTGTAAATGGGTAGTTGAATTGTGTGCGCCTGGTTCTAAGGGATGAACCCAACTTGTCAACATATAACAATCGAAGTAATCGCAGTCTCTCAGAACGGCCTGGGTATGATTTTCCCTTTCTCCTCCTCGCTGGTGGTGGGTTTCTTTTTGAAGCGACCGGATTACATCAAATGGTTCTGCCTAACTTTTCTTTTTTTCAGTGTGATGGCCGTATGCACCTGCACCCCAATCTGGGGGGGGAGGAGGAAGGTGGTGATGTGACAAAAGCATACAACACTTTTCATAAAAATCATTTTTTAAAGGGATCTAAAAAAAAAATAAAAAAATAGCATCCCTCCATGGATAGTCCAAACATTTTCATTTTCGGGAAATCTTGTTGAGAACGCCCTCAAGCAAATTCGAACTAATATTTAAAATTATGTTTAAAGATAGACGCCATTAGGGTGGGCAAAGAGGAGTTGGTCGAAATTAGAGAGATAAGAGAAAAAATCTCTCGTCTCTCTGCTCTCTCTCTTCTGCTCTCTCGGTCTATCTTCGTCTCCTCTCTCTCTCGGTCTCTCTCTCGTCTCTTCTCTCTCTCATCTCTGCTCATCTCTCTTCTCTCTCTCTGCGTCTCGATCTCTCTCTCTCTCTCTCTCTCGTGTCTCTCTCTCTCTCATCTCTCGACTCTCTCTCTCTCTTCTCTCTCTCTCGTTCTCTCCTCTCTCTCTTCGTCCTCAATACTCTCTAGTCTATCTCTCTGCTGTCTGATCTCGTCTCTTCTCTCTTCTCCTCATCTTCTCTAGTTCTCTGCTTCATCTGGACAATGTCACTTGGCACAGTTCTCAAGACGAGGTACTAGTCAGGATCCAAAGCCTCTCGTCATAACTGAATCTCATACTCAGTGTTCTATCAGACTCTCTCCTCTCAAATCTCTTCTCTCTCTCTCTCGCTCTCTCTCTATCGTCTACTTAGTGATGTGGCCAGAACTGAAATCGTTTGGCCAATACCAAATACTAATCTTCATTGATGCTACCCCTTGGAATACGCAATACTGGAAATTCAGCAAAATAACCAATACCAATACTTCCTATTAATTTGTTATATTGTAAATTTTTTATGTATGAAAAGACCACCTATTATTTATTTTTAGTAAACTTCTCGAATAGAAGTTTCAAGAGCATTAACATATTGTTACTTTGTAGTGAGCTGCCCTTTAGTGGTAGTTTTTTTTTTTTTTTTTTTTTTTTTTTTTTTTTTTTTTTTTTTTTTTTTTTTTTTTTTTTTTTTTTTTTTGTTTGGGGTATTTTTAAGTTATGTAATGTTATTGGGGTGTGTTATGGGAAGGGGGAGAAATAATTTTTTTGCTGTGAGTGATGGGTGTTCTGACGACCTCAGTAGTTAGTAGTTCTTTCACCAGGTCTTTATTATCTTCTTATTCCTTGTTGCGCGACATCCATCACTCTTTCACTTTTGAATGAAATGAATGTGAATGATTGTAGATGAGTGTGATTAATTGATTTTTTATGTATTTATTTTTTCTTCCGTAGGATTTATTTAATATTTAAATTGATTTGGACGTATTGATTTATTTGATGTATTGGATCTAATATAGTTGGACTGTGGCTACTGGTAGATCCTGTATGATAGTAGTGTGGTTCTTTTGCTTTCTGTTCTGGAACCTGTTCTTTTGGTTGTGGAATCCTTTTGTGGTAAGGGAACTTTTTAGCTGGTCAATAGTGATAACAGATTCTGAGAAATATTGATATTTTTTTTTTCCGATAATCGTTTTTTTTTTAATATCTTATAGAAACCCATGTTAAAGTATAACAAAAGTATTGACCAAATCAACCTCTCATAATAAATAAATTTAATGAGTCAAACGAAAAAAAAAAAAAAAAAAAAAAAAAATTTATACGTAAAAAAGAATGGATAGTATGAAAATAACGAAAAATGTCGTTTTATTTTTTAAAATATCGTGAAAATTGGCAGTGTAATGGTAAAAACGCTTGCTAATATATATATTTTATATATATATATATACTATATATATAAGCATTTACAATATGTATGCCATATATTATATATTTTATATAGTATATACATTATATATTTATATATATATTATATATATTACTAATATATATATAATAATTATATAGTAGACACTTACAAGAAAAACCTAATTACATATTTTGTTGATCAGCGTTATAAAGCTTATTACAGAATGTAAAAAAAAACAAAAAAAACAAAAAGCTAAAAGTAAAGACACTTATAGAAAATAAATTGACATATTTGGATCAAGCGTACAAAGCTTATACTGGTAAAGTCGTTTTTATGATTTAAAAACTAACGAATGGACCGCTAGGGTAAACCGCAAAGATGATAGGAGTCGGGGTCTCTCGGCCTTCTAGGGGGTGGACGACGGGGGGGGACTTTGTCCCCCTCTGTCCACCATCGGCTCGAGCCCCCCTAATGGAATTATGTTTCCTTGAATTTCAATTTTTAGGGGGCTCGGGCCATTGGGGGACAGAGGGGGGGACGAAGTCCCCCCCGTCTCCACCTAGAGGCCGAGAGACCCGATCTCCTGATATCTATGGCGGTCTACTCTAGGGTATTTGTTAGTTTTAATTCATAAAATACTTTGCATATAATAAGCTTTGTTAAAGCTGATTCCTAAAATTTTGTAATAGTTTTTTCCGGTAAGTCTACATACCTTTCGAGATAGACTTTCTCCTGGCCCTTTATGGATTATGGTTTATTAATGATATAATATAATATATATACATATAATATAATATATAGTATATATATAATATATATATATATATATATATATAAATATATAGTATGTATATATATATATATATATATTATATATTATATATAATGTATATTTTATTAAATATATATTAAGGCCAGCCTCTAGAAGAGCCAAACAATTCCTCCAATATCTCAAAAACGTACACTACATGCTTACCGGAAAAGGAATATACATCAATTCGCATCGCGCACAGAGAACAGGCAAATTTTGAGATCTGCAAAATATTACGCAGGTTTTAACTGTAAAAAAAAAAAAAAAAAAAAAAAGAAAAAACATATCTGCGAAAACCTACAAAGCTACAGAGTAAATGAAAATACATTTTTGGAATGCCTTGTAAACTTTTGGTTAGGGGGATAATTTTAAAAAAAAAAAATTCAATAAAAATAAAAATTTTAAACATCAAAATCTAACAAGTTTTTTTGGGGGGGGTGCTGGGACATAGTATATATAATATTTATTGTATTAAGGTTATTAGCAAGCGGCAATGTTAGGGGGCTCGAGCCGACGGGGAACAAGGGGAGGGGAGGACGTTTTCCACACCCCGTAGGGGAGGGGCGGAGGAAACCCCGCGACACCCAAATACCAAGAGCGGGGGTTCCGGAGACGCCCTCCCGGAGGGGGGGAATTAGTCCTACCCCGTAAGTTCCCCGGAAGGCGAGAGCCCCGACTCCGCGTGGCCCCCGCTATCGGTCGTATAGCCCCTTGGGGTATTCTGTAGTTATAAAAGAAAAAAAGCAAAATTTTTATAGAAAGTCTATTTATTTTAATCGAGTACTAATAAAAGGTTCTCTAAATAGGCTCTCTAATCATATTCTATAATTATTAACAATTTATTTATCAAATTTTTAATTTTTTTTACATTTCTTTATACTAAATTTTAACCAGGATTCCAAAAAGTATTCCTTTTTCGCTTGTTAAGCTATTGTAGTTTTTGAGATATAAATTTTTTTTAATTTTTTTTTTTTTTTTTTTTTTTTTTTTTTTTACATTTTCCGCACTTAAATTGGACGCAGGCATTCCAGCAATGTATTCTTTTCCCGGTAGCTGTTGTAGTTTGTTGAGATATGGATTGTGGCTCTTCTAGAGGCTGACCATGATTATATATATAATATATATATATATATATTATAATATATATATATATATATATATATATATATATATACTATATTATATATATATATATATATTAAATATATATATATTATAGTATAGTATATATATATATATATATATATATATATATATATAATATATATATATAATATATAGTATAATAATAATAATATATAATAATATAATAATAATAATAATAATAATAATAATAATAATAATAATAATAATAATAATAATAATAATAATAATAATAAATGAATATAATAATAATGATAAAAATAATAAGTTAAAGGAAAGGTTACATAAGATTTTTAAATATAATTTAATTATGATTTGGCCTGTGAAGCCCTTTTTTTATTGCAAAAAACAGTTTTTCTTTTCACATTTTTATCAAATAAAAATTTGTGTTGTTAGGCTTTAGATATCATTAGTAGCTTTTTAAGCATGGCTTCCTCTTAATCTTCGTGTTTTAGTGCTGCCGAAAATTGAAATTTAGACAACGGTGTTTCATAGGTATAACAACAAATCGATTGATTTTTCTAAAAAATCGATTTTTAAAGAATCTGTTAAACTCAACTATTACCAGGGAACTTTTTATCTGTCGTATTATTTTAATTGAATTAAATGATTGATATTTCTCTTATCATTGATAATTAATTATTTTCTATTATTTAGTATTATTATTAGTATTATACATAGTCGATTTTCGTTTTTTTTCATAGACTGACGTATTGGGTTGGTCTGATAGTGGTGTGGTACCAAACTCAGGTGAAGGTCCTTTTGGTTTGGAAGTAGACATCGTAGAGAAAAAAAAACTGGTCAACACCATTGGCCAGGTAGGATTTATTTATTTTGGTTGTTTGTATTTTTATTTATGATTCTTTTGTTACATTTTTTATTTTAAATAATAATTGATTTAAGTAAGATTAATTTGTAATGTTGTAATATTAATGCATATTTAATAATTTAATTTAATTTTGACAGATGATTTATGATAACGCTAAATTCTGATTTTATTCACTTAATGATTGTTTAACAATCATCTTAATTTATTCACATATGATTGTTTATTGCACAATTTAATGAATTTGCTTAACTTATTTTTATTTTACTTCATATAATTCATTCATTTATTATGTTTAATCTCAATGATAGAAAATTTGTTTATGGTTTTTTTTGTCTCTTCCAGTTTTTTTGGGACCTCGTTTTTTTTATCCAGACTTGGAGCTGCATTTTTTTGGGGAGCCAAACTTTTCATTTGGAGCTACACTTTTTCTGAAGCTAAATATTGTTTGATTTGTATGAAGACTTTTTTTTCCGTGGATGTCTTCTATATTTTTCGGTGGCTGTAGTACGGTACCCCTAACATGTGATTGTGATTGTAGTAATTAAACCGTGGTACTGCAAAAATAAAGACTAAGAATTATATGTGCAAATTGGAAAAAATTATTAAATTCGAAATCACAATTTGAAAAAACATAAGAGAATCTTAAACGAAAGAGGTGTTGAAAAGAAACCAGAAAAGTGGAAATTATAAAGTAAGAAACAAATTGGAAAATTGATAAAATTGAAAATTAAAATAGATAACCTGAAAAGAAGACTGAAAATAAAATAAAAGCGACTGAACAAATATTTGGAAAATAAAGAAAAGTATTGGTACCATAATTTATTTTAGAACTAAAACTGAACAATAAAATATAGGTGCCATACTTGAGAATAACACATAAAACTTAAATAAAGAGTGTAGGTACCATAATTCGTTTGAAAAATCTGAAAAGAAAGTGGTATTTCAAAAAACAATAACGTGGTACTTCAAAAACCATAACCGGTACTCATATTAATTAATATACGTGATAAAACATCTTAAGCCATATATAGTGGTATAATATACAAAATAAAGTGACACAATAAGTTTGAACATTTTAGATGACGTATAGAGTACACTATAGAATTGAATAATTATAAACTATTGAACTAAAAACATTTGATCATTTAATAAATGAATATAGTACAGATAATATATATTCGTAATATTAAAATTTATTTAAATGGTAGTATTTATTGAATCTATCGTCATATTATTTCACACTATATCAGTATTACAATTGTATATATATTTTAATACTATTGCGCGCAATTATAATAAACATGGTGTTTGATATGATAGTTTGATCTAGGTACATAAGATGATATTATAAAGTAGTATATCAATCTTTAACATTTAGCAAGTATATGGTCTATTAATATATTTGTTATATAAGTATTAGTATATTAAATTGTTAGTATGTGAGGTAATACTATAATATATAAGGGTGGCGGATTTTGAGTTAAATTATTTGAGTATATATTGTAAGTTAAAGTATATATATATAGGTGATATTTAGTTTAATCCTTATTATGTTAAATATATTTTTTATTTTACGATATATAGTATTACGTTATAAATATTATTAAAGTATTACTTAATGCGAGTCACTTATAAAGTTAGGTGATGTGAATTAAATATAACACTGCTTTATTACGTAATTCCTTCGATATAATGGTAGTTAAATAAAGGTTAAAAGATGTATGTGGTTTATCATTGTTATTTCAATACCCTCTAATTTATCTTGATAAAGGCATAGGACCTACTAACTCCTTATGTTTGATTCAATCTAGTTATAGTATAGGTTTACGGGTTTTATAATTAACTATAAATATCTCTCAGCTACTAAATATTTGGACTTTTTATTATATTATTATATTTTTATTATTATTATTGCAAATCCAATACCATATATAATATATATATATATATATATAAATATTAATACACACATATGTAGACATGGGGTGAAGTTGAAACTGAGCAGATTTCATATACCTCTCGGCGTTTCCAACCCTATAGTAAGTTATGTACGTAATAAATACTAGCTGATATAATACAGCCATTTTCGCTACATATTCGGGGATCTTTAACATCCCACATCGTTCATGTCCAAAGAGTAGTAACACTCGATCAAGTTGCTCACGCTGTTAACACGTGTCGATGTTTTTCAGTGTACGGTGATCCACATATTTTACCTGTAAATAATAATACATTAACTTGTGACCTTCGTGTAATTTAATTCGTTCGAGCTCTGTTAATCGTCTAAGATGAGCCGTTAATTCTTCACATCTCATTTTAACACTCAAGAGCATTTAAGATGACTACTTTCCGACGAACAGATAAGGCATGACCCAGAGACAAACACTATTATGAGCACGCTACAATCAAACATGCAAATACCAATCACCAGTCTTTCTCATTGAGTAGGAAATGCCAAACCCTTCCACTATAGTGAGCGGAGAATGCTCAGAGATCACCTCATTCAATAATTGTCAGGATAAATAGAGTAAAGTGCACAATACCTCGCCAGAGCATAGCCATAATATTTCTAGTACTCTTGCCGGCTTATCCAACATCCCTAATACATATATACATACTATATTAATATATATATATATATATATATATATATATAATATAATACCTTATCACGCACCTCATCATTAGTGAGTATATTATGCACAGGATAATTATCATAATTTAGTATACATTGTACATACTTAGCCTTTATATCCATGTTTCTTATATAGCTTCGATTAGAATATCTTGGGTTGAATATATTGTTTCATATTATATATATCAGATACGAATAATGGACGATCGGTATGTTCCTTGAGTAAAGCTTAGAACATCAGAACAATGTAATCGTTATCGACCCATCAGGTCTGCGTCTAAATATTATAGTCACGTCGCACATTGGATGACGTATGGTTTTCGTATATAAGTATATCAAACGAGTTTAAACACGTGAGTTGAATATTACGATACGATCTCATGGTTAAGGACAGTCACAGTGAGAGATAGGGATTTATAGTACTCACTGAAGAAATCATATTATTAATAACCCATTAAAAGCGTAGGTATTGAACCTTAATTCTATCTCTTATAAGAAATTATTAAATAGTTACGACATGACACAAACATGACATTTTATATACGCTACAGGTCTCCTAACATATCCCAAATCGATAATTAGGATAAGTCACTAATCACTCACTCCTATTTTTTAATAATAATAACCAAATACTAACATTAATAATATTAATAAGAACCTCATAACTGTAGAACCGAGAATATTTAATAATAATTAAATATAAATATATATAATAATAATAATAATAATAAATTAAAAATTATATAATATAATAATAATAAGAATTAAGCTAATATCGCCCTGTAGTATAATAATTATTAATATAAATATATTAATATTATAATTATATATATATATATTTAATATATATATATAAATATATTATACATATATATATATTATAATATAAATTAAATATATATATTATATTATATATTTAATATATATATTATAATATAATAAATATATATATATATATATATATATATATAATATATTATATATATATATATTAATATATATATATATTATATATATATATAGTATATTAATATTAAATTTATTATTATATATATATATATATTATATATAATAATATATATATATAATAATATATATTATATTATTATTATATAATAATATTAATTTATATATATATATATTATATTTAATGAGTGACTTTAGAATTATAAACAGCTCTTATAATCTTACACAAATTATTGCCAATACGTTATTATTACATTTAGTCTACCTTACAAATATTATTTTTATCACTTCCTCAATCAACCTAATCTACCCTAATAAGCTAACTAATGTCAAAAGTTTACTCTTATAGCCGATACTATAAAGTCGTTTTGAGTGAGCTGGTATTCATCAGGTATACAAAGTAGTGGAGGGCACAGCTCTTAAAAATTGACGCCAAATATCAACGTCTGACTAATCCTTATATGTTAATGAGAAACAAACAAATATCTATCGGCGTTGTAGTACACTATAAGAGAGCGTGTTATTATCAGATAAAATAGTGTATAGTATCGTGTAGCTGGGTAAATTTTTATATCGTAAATGTGTACGAGTATTATCGTTCCATACGATACCAGTCTTCAAATATGTACAATGAGTAAATATAGTATATGCAGCATATGCATTAGATATGTACTCTATATATTATAGATCAATGTTGACTATTCCGAGATTTTCAATACTTTCTAATATGCTCATTAATTTGATCATTATTTCATTATCTACATACTATCTATGACAGATATTTTAATCTGTAGGTATAAATCCCATTAATTATAGAATATCCAATGTAGATTATGGTAGTGATTCATATACTACCGTTTACACTCACTACACATACGCTACATTATTTATATAATATTTCCTATATCTGAAAGTTATTATAGATATTTATTGAGATAATAAAGCTAGGAGATAGTGAGCTGTTTCTCAATATCGCTTCTACTAATTATATAGATTAGTATTCAGGTCGAAATTTAAACCTCTTAATGATATATATGTTTATACATAGATCACTAAGACTTCAGTAGAGTAGTTTTAACTATAATACTAATAATTCTTACCACACTCATAAAAGACAACGTTGCCTCTAAGAATATTGACTCGAGAGTGATGAAATCCTGTGAATAATATTTCAAAAAAAGCCATTTGAATAATTTTACTTATTTATATATGAACGAGACACTAGACTCATCCCACAGTAGGATCTATGTATATTACCCGTTATGAATTAAATATTCATTGTATGGCGTATATATATATGTATATAATACACTGAGAATCATGATGTAACTTAGAGAGAAGTTACTACATACACTTACTTATATATACACATCCAAAAACTAAATATCACTTATGATTTTTTAATATATAAATTAAATATATATATTATATACATAATATATATAGTTATATTACACGAATAAATGAGTCATTATCGCTGAGTGATTGGTATAAAAATTGAAATAATATATTACGCAATCACAGGGGTCACAGTAAATGAACATTACTGTAAACGATATATAAGTAATTTAATTTTCAACTTAACTCATATTCGATTTAGTCGACGCAATATTGTTATAATTGCTGATAAACTTTTTTTCTATTATTAATTATAATTTACTACTAATATCTACGCCTTCTATATTTAAAGACCTAGTCTACCATTATTTTAAGATATTCTCGTCGTTACTCTCAAAAAACAGATATAAATGTGGAAGCAGTTCAAGTAACCGCACGAGCAGAATAAGTAAGTTAAATATGACTAATTGAAACGGGGTAACTAGACAATAACAGTAGGTGCGCTACTGATATATTTACAAAATAATAAGTTTTTCATATCACGCAGTAACCCAACTAATAACGAAATGAGAATAACTACTATTCTAAATAAGACTAGCATTTAATAAGAATAAAACATCTAAACATTACCTAAACGAGATGGAGGGGATCATCAAGTAGTTGTTACGGTCTTCTACCGCTAAGATTCTCCAATTTTCTTCTCTATACTTCTTATGTCCCCTCTCCCATTCCTACTACATTATTGTCCATCATAACACTATTATGCGTGGAGCACATAAGACTCCCGATTTTTGCGTACTCTCTAGCGCAAACAACCTTCAATAATGCAACTCTACAAACCACGCATTCTACTCAGGATACTTTCTTTGTTTACTTGCACCTACTCACACTACTACTAACTACTAACTTAAAAACGACTTCGTATCTTTAACTGAGAGGCTGTTTTTCTGTGTACATGCTTACTAGTTACTACTCAACTTACTACTTTACCAAGCTACCATCGAGGATGAGAGTATTTTCATCTAATGTATTACAAACCGCTTGAGGCGCCATGATGGTTATTTTCTTCTTTTTGAGTAACTCCTTATTTATTTCTTTATCCATATCTTTCTTCTTTCTTATTCTTCAATCTTTCCTTTCTTATAGATTGATAAACTGCAACACATATCTCACCATAATGGAAAGAAACAGTGAGGATAAAAAAGAAGATGAAAGAAATAGTAATAACTTACTTGTTAACCTAGCTTACTGACTACTACTACTTGTGAGTCTGCACTACTAAACAATTACGCCTACACACTAGTCATTTAGAACTACTATTATTGTTTTGTAATGTCCAGGTCATCAATGTATACTTACTTTCTTTTTTGTCTCTTCTGTATAACTTTCCTTGCCGTATCTTTTCTTTCTTTCTTCTTACTTTTCTTTCTCTTCTTCCTTCTTCTTCTTGCTTTCTTCTTCTATCTATTCTTCTTCTTATTCTTTTATGGGGCGTCAATTTATCAGAATCCCACACACAGATCAGTTTCGGCATGAATAATCCAACTCACAATCCCTTCATGCTTGGCATAACCGTCTATGGGGAGCTTTAAAACAAATAGTATTCATCAGGCCAGCAGACTTTTTGGTGGGAAACTTTAAATAAATTACTTAATGCGAAAATATATATTCATTTTAAGAACTGAACAAAGATTACGAAAGCCAAATTCCAATGCTTCACCCTACCACTTACTAAAACCGGTGATACTGCATTATTAGCTGCAAGTCTAACTGAACATGAAACTAAATACATCTTTTTAAGAGTAGAAATTTGAGAATTTTACCCCAGTTGGCAGCTTGCAGCATCTTCATTTATTATTATTATTACTTATTATTATTATTATTATTATTATTATCTCTATTATTCATTATTATTATTATTATTATTATTATTCTTACTTTTTTTTTTATTTTTATTTTTTTTTTTTTTTTTTTTTTTTTTTTTTTTTTTTTTTTTGGTTTATTCTTTTTCATTATTTTTTTTCATTATTTCTTTTTATTATTACCCATTCTTCGTAACGTGTTTATTTCAAAGTCGTTGTTCACTATATAGCATGTGTATTAATATATATATATAATATATTAATAATAATATATATATATATACTACTTTATTACCTATATATATACCTACTAACCTATATATATTATATATATATATAACTAATGGAACATCACTATATCTCTTACATATATTTATTTATGTCCAAGTTCAAAGCAAGGAGAAGGTATATCGTAAATGTATACGTTCGAATATTTCTGAGAGATATATTTATTAACAACAAATACTACTACAAGCACAAACAACACTCTACCCCCCGTTACCACTAACACTACTCTAAACTACTACTTCACTACTACTACATACCAACACTCACTACATACTCACTACTTCACTCAGGATCAGACATAATGGCTTTAACTCGTACATACATTATGAAAGATACCAGAAACGTCTCACTTCTACTTTCCTGTTTCCAGTATCCTGCTGTTAGGTTAATTACAATCTTTTTACTATTACAAAGTTATTCTCATGAAAATGTCTGGCGGCCATAAGACAGTACGTAAAGCTATTTAGGGTCAGCGAAACACTTGTTTTTATTGAATATTCATATATATATCTCTCTTACTATAATAATATATATATATATATAATGATTATATATACCTTTACTCCTTATCGTTACTATTATAGTATATATATATATATTATATATATATATACATATATCTATAATCTCTATATATCTATCTCTCTATATATCTATTACTCACTCTCACATCTACTAATCTCTTATACTCTCTCTGTTTCGTCACTATATCTCTCACTAATATAAATATATATATATTAAATATATTTCTTAATATCTTTTCTATAACACACATTATTTTTTTTAAAAAACGTTATATTATATATTATATTCTTATTTATTTATTATTATTAATATATTATTATTCATTATTTATATATTTTAATTATTATTTAATTTAATTATTCTTATTTATTATATTACACTTC
The DNA here is from genome assembly GCA_015478945.1 of Trachelipus rathkii. Lineage (NCBI taxonomy): Eukaryota > Metazoa > Arthropoda > Malacostraca > Isopoda > Trachelipodidae > Trachelipus > Trachelipus rathkii. The sequence goes on from JABUQX010014989.1 coordinate 20,233, forward strand.
ATTATTATTTATTTATTATTATTATTATTATTAACTATATTTTTTCATGTATTCTGGAGGACTTATATAGACTGAATTTTCGGGATCCAGCTCCGTATATATATAGGGTGGTTAAAGTGAGGGGGTATACCCCTCCTCATACCACATAATTGCTTGCCACAACGACCCCTCATCAACGTTCTTAGGGTAGGTAAAGAACGTGTTTTTATTGGAATTTTCACATAATCCGCGAGTAATATATTATTTTACGTCTATTAGTTATCCGAGGAAATATCACGGTAATACGCGGCAGACTCTGAGTCGATTTCGAGTGAGCGAGCGAGGCGTATCGGAGAGTTATCTTCTGAGTGGGCCAATGTCTCAGAGGCGCGTTACCTCTTCGACGAAACACTGACCAAAAAACGCGAATTGTATTTACAAAAATGTTTGCAAATGTTTGCAATACCTCAATCTTTATGCACCATTGAGCTAATAATGACATACATTGTGTTGGCACATATCACCTACAAACTCCTACTAGGTACTCTGAACCAAAATGGGTCTCACGGTTATGACTGTAATACTCATCATAGAAAGGAAGCTGTAAGTTGAGATGAATAGTACTAATAATAGTACGTAATGAATATCTATAAAAAATAATAGAACTAGGTTCAGTCACGATGTAATTACTAAGATGTTTATGTATGAATCAGCTGATAAGTCAACACCTCTATACCTTTCATTAGTGAGATCTAGGCTTTCGACGCGCTACATGGTTAGTAGCAGCTATATGTTCTGATACACATTATAGATAACTAACTTTACTAAGTGATACTTATACTAAAAGTAGTCATTAAAACGTAACAAAAATAAACGTTCATGATAAGATATAGATCATGTAGTGTGGAATGTGTTAAGATGGCTTATCGTCACCACACATGTATAAATTTGCCTCATAGTATAGTCATATTTTAATAAGCAATAATTAGGTTAATAACTAGGTTACACATAATAATATCGAGTGGAAATTAAATAGGAAATAAGTTATTCGAGAGCGTTCCTAAACTGAGAGAGATTTCATTAACAATTTCTCCATTTTTCTTGTTTCTTATCTTTTTCTTCTTTATATCCTATTTATATCTTCTTACTTTTTCTTAATTATACTTATTATTCTTACATACTTTTTTTTATCTTTACTTTGTAATTCACATGATTATAAGATACCGAGATAAAACTATCTATTAAGAGGACGTGATTACTTCTCGTCATAAGAGATAAGATTGACCCGCATCTCACTTTATATTCTGTCAGAATTCATTCTCCTTAAATTAACACTTATACGTCGTACACTTAGAACAAACCTTATGCATAAACACATAATGTGCCACATTCTTCAGTCGTGCATTGACAACTATTAATGTTCTATTTGAAAAATAAAATACGAAACTTAATTCTAGAAAAAGAATTTTATCTACTTTTTTGTTTTTTATTATATCTCCTAAACCAGAAAGTATTATTTCTGATTCTACAGATTCATCTTATACATATTAAGTAAGTTTTAGTGTAAATTTTTTCAATGTTCCTAATTTATAAGTTAAATAAATATGAGATCACCAGAAGAATTTTGACTTGTTTTTTATAAACTAAAGAATATAATTACCTAATAACCAGGGTACCGCAAAGAGTCGGGAGTTCACTCACTCTCACGTACCCTCTAATATATATCAGGAGGACGCGGGGGGGACTTATATATATATCGTCCTCCTCATGTCACACACTATGTCGGTCTCAGAAGCCCACCTAAAAAAATAATTCATTATTATATATATAATGTACATAAGATCTTTCTGCCTCTACTGGTTCATAGAACATTTGACTTGTCATAGTATAACACCAGAAGGAGGAGAGAGAGCCACAATCCTTTTCTTCCCTTCAACAATCCCACTAACGTCACCCCACTGCTTAGATTGCGGCGAACAGCACTTATTATATGTTCACCTATGCACTTATTACTACTATTTCGACATAGTTTTTGGAAGGTATAGAATAAATATAAATAAAAGTGATAACCAAAATTAAATAATTTTATTTTTATATTATTTATTTCATTATTATCGTCCATATTTCAAATAAACTCAGTCTCAGTAATTATTCACATATATTAGTTTATCTAAGTTTTATCTTAGATACCTATCTATTTAAGTTTTATTAGAGTATATGAAATTTGACGGTAACTACTTTAGTTTGGGTCATATATAATTATTAATATTATATATATATATTATATATATAATATATATATATAATATTAAATATATAAATATATCTATCATATATATAATATATTATTTATAATTATTATATTAAGACATATATATTATAGTATAGGGTATATATATTATTAATATATATATAATAATATTAATTAATATATATATTATATATATATATATATATATAATTATTATTAATATATTATATATATATATATATATAATTAATATATATATATATAATATATATAATATTATATATATTATTAATTAATTATTATATCATTATTTATAATATTATTATTTATTATTATTTAATTTTAATATTTTATTTATATTATATTATTCATAAACGAACTAATTTAATTTAAGATATATGAAAATATAACATCAATGTAACATAACTGCCCGAACCTTATAAATCTACATATATTCATCGTATAATGGTACCGATGCAACATAGTACGCGCTTATTATTTATCCCCCCCTGAGGATTATTGATAGATAATCATACCGAAATAAAAACTCAACATTGGGTGAGTGAGTGAGGGGTAAAGGGCTATATATATATATATAGTACACTTATACAATATATATTATATATTTATATTAATATTATTTAATAATATATATATTTATATTATTATTACTCATCTCCAACAAAAGTGATATGGCTAAGAAAGTCATAGTTTATAGTTGGGATATACCATTGTTAGGTGCCTACGTGTACGTGCACTGTAGCAGTTCTTTTTTAGTGTCCTAGAAATAACTTATTTCTCCGAGAGAGCACTAAAAAGAATATTCCGATGCTAGTCCTATTGTAATTATACACTTCACAGGTAGGTAGTTTTAACTATCAGTTTGCAAGGTCGAACACTAGACACATCTTTTCAAACGTTTCTTAGACCCTCAACAGTGATTATGCATATCATCTTATTTATAGATAATGAGCCTATTCAAGATATCTTCTCAATTATGTTGAGTCTAGTTATGAGAACGCATAGGATTTTCTCTCTCATATATTGCTGGTTCTAGTGAAAAGAGGTTCATCCAACTGGACCGAGAATACAATAGTTAAACAGTGGATCCAAGGGTTGCTACCCTGTCGTTACTAAACTTGAGAGAGATTATGCTAAGAAAAACTCGTTCTTCTCATACTATTATAAGAGATTGAGTACTGAGCCATAATGAGCAATGAAATAACCCTATTTTTAATCATTTATAAATTGTAACGCTCGTACCTCTCCAAAAATACAGAGAGCAAATCTCCAGAAAGTGTACTAATAATATAGACACATAAAATATCATTAAACTCTCCAGTCTGAAGTTATGCATAGTCTATTTTATTACTTTCAAAGTTAGTATTCTTTATTTTCGCATGTCTAAAAGAATTTGATAAATAAATATTCATTCAGGTTACGTTAATTAATTTATAGCAGAAAGAAAATTAACTAATAAAAATAAACTATTAACCTGATTCCACTTGGCTATAATCACTATAAGAAAATAATAATCATTATATTTAAATTGTTTACAAAAAAACTTGGAATTTGATAAAAGTTGATAATAACAATGTATACGCGCACGATAGTAAATCCAATTATGAAGGGCTAAAAGGGAGAACACTGTGAGTGTAATTGGAATGATATGCACCTGCGGCTGCAGATCAGCTCCCTTTTCATCAAAGTCTTTCTCTTTTAATGTATACAAATCATGCCCTTTTTATTCTTTTTTCCTGTAACGATACGAAGAGATATTGAACTAGATGCTGAGAATATATATTATGTAGCCTTTCTATTTCATATATATAAGAGTGAGTATTAGATATATTTTCTATAAGAGATTATTATTTAAAGTTCACATTACTTTGCTCTTTCTCGTTATATAAGCTGCTTACAGAGAGAGACTTTAGAACCTTTCACGCGTAACAGCGATCCCAGAGTGTTGCCTTGTCCTACATATTCCGTAGAGACTAGGTCTTCATATCTGATCTTCCTGTTGTAACTAAAGATATGTACCACATTTGTATCTTATTAAAAGATTTAATCTTTGATTTATCTAGATATATACCATCATTGTCTTGAAATCGATACTATTATTACAGTAACTGGGCCTATTACATCACGTCACTTTATCCTCTCAGATCCTTCTTCGATTGTTCTATTACCTTCCTTATCACCTATTGCGACTGATAATTAAAGGTTTGCAAATTTTTGTCCACCGTCCTTTCTCTCCCATTGAGAAAACGTTGCTGAGCTCTCTAAGCACCAGCAAGGAATGCGATTTATTCATTTATATAAATAATGATATTATCAAATAGAAATATAAATAATTTAATTAACTATAAAATATATGAGTTAAATATATTATAGTATAAATCTTATCTCTCTCTAATCTATCTCTCTCTATATATATCTATATATATCTCACTATATCTCTATTTCTCCTCTCTCCTACTGCTCTTCATATCTTCTCTTCTATATATAATAATATATAATCCGACTGTCGTCTGAGATGGACCCATTTCCCCCCTACCTTATTCTTTTCACTCTATTCTTCATTCAATATATATATATATATATATATATATATTATTATATATATATATTATATATATATATATATATTATATTATATATATATATATATATATATATATAATATATATATTATATAAATATATTAAGTTACATTAGTATATCATATAATTTTATCGAGATTTCTTTCGATATAGTTTATTTATAAAAATTATTAATCATTTTTATGAAATGATTTTATACTATATCGGTAGAATACCTCCTTCACCATAATATATATATATACTAAAATATTATATTGGACTTTATACCTGCTTAATATTTCTTATATGTCATAATCATAATTATTTAGGAGCAAAGAAGCTAGGTTTTAATTGGTTATATAATTATAATTTATAAACCGAAATATTAGTATCATAATAACTAAAAAAAAAAATATATGATGTATTCTACTACTAATTATATATATATATAAATGCATAAATACACACCAAATTTAAATGAAAATTATTTAACATTTTATTTAAAAAAAATAAATATTAGCCATTTTCCTGAAATAAAATAAATATAAAAATTATATTATATATATTTTAATTTTTAAAAAAAACTTGTGATGTTTACGTAGTTTGTCTTATTATTTCTCTGTAGTATGCTTTGTTATGTTTGGAGGTTCTTGCCATAAAGTTACAAAATAATGAATTATATTTATGTGTTGTTCTTTGAGCCGTGCCGATGACAACACAGTTGTTTTGAAGCAGCATTGAGTGAACAGCAATCTTTGCTTTCCATCTAGGAGGCACAAATCACAACATTCCTCCAGGTCACACTGATCCACACCTTACTAGAAGAAAGTAGATGTCAGGTAATACGGAGAATAAAGAGATATGTAATTTGAGACATGTTAAATTAGTATTAGCGTTCTTGTATAAAACAATTGAGTACGATAACTAATTATTTTTCATATCATGTAATTGTAATACTCACGTCACATTTAGAGTAATTTAATATTTTTTTTATCTATTTTACGCTTGCTTTAGTTTTATTTTTAGGCTGATGGAATAGGCCGGTGTCCTCCTGTTCTTCCCTTGATATATCCGCAGCTGCTCGCGATATGTCTAGATATGGGAAAGACGCGTACGGGTCTTGAGTGAAGAGTTGACCGGCTATGAGCAGGATCTAGAGTATCTATCAATGTTGACCGAAACGGTCACACCCTATATAATCGTTAAATCTCGAGATATGATAATTTATTAAATAAGTGTGTGTATTTAATAACGTCGACGCCGGGTGCTCTTCAGAGCACGGTCATCACTACTGAGAGGTTAATTTACTTACGAAGACTAGTGCGAGCGCGGTTAAATTACGAACCGCGTACAGGTACTAGTATCAGTCAATCCACCGAGACTATGAGACGTCAGGTAATACTCAAAATATATATATATATACTTATATATATATATATATATATATATAATATATATAAATCATGGATTGACTGGGAGTCTGGGACAGTCCTTGAAGGCCCCATGTTGAACTTCTTTAGTTCTTACTGTCTTTTAATTTCTCTAATGATACCCGCTAAGGGGTACACCGGAATGCCAGACGGAACTATATACTATATACGGAAACATTAAGTACGCGTACTTAATCCTGTACTTAATACACTTCCTTACACTAGAAAAAGGGGGGGTAGGGGTAGTGCTAAGTAGCTCATGTAATATATAATAGTTAACTATATATCTATGAATGTAAGATAGCTCATTAGTTATAAGTAATGATATAAATATTCCCAATGTGCTATGTGACTTGGTAGTTAGTAATAACCAATTTATATAGTTACGCGCTATTATAACGTATATATACACGCGCACTAATGGGTTAGTTAAAGTAGGACAGTAGCGGCAGGCGAGGCCACAGGAGGGGGAACAGGGGGGAGGAGGCGTTGAGCAAGCCACACACCCACCATACCATAAGATAGTATCACTTATATCGAGATGCAGCTTCTAGAACGTCTATTTTCCACGCCACGACACAAATGGACAAACACTATAAATAACACTACCACAGCAAAATCACAATAGTGATATTTCACGGGGGGCGCAACCCTACAGGGTAAACGGCGTACATGAAAATGTATCAACCAAATGAAATTAGTCAGCACGCCGGCTAGGAAGCCTCACCCGATAAATCGTCTAAGGGTCTTTCCTGAGTACAGGTTTGCAGCACGATACTCACCACCCTATTGATTAATTATGTCATCTACTTTACTTAACTTATATATACATATTAATACAACTACATATAACTCAACCATATATATACTATATTCAAATTATATATATCCTAGTCATACTAATAAAGTCTTTCCCATATTAAATCTGTCTACGCCTGTTGCACATCCTAAAACCTATATACTATAATTCACTTCTTATACTCTATATTCTATCATTTATTTTTAAGTATCCATTATTGTTTATCAAATGTATATATAATATATATTATAATAGATAGATTATATAAGTATATTATAATATTGAAGCTCTATATTCAGTATAAATAAAAATAATACGAAAAACTAATATACGATCACTTAAAACAACAATGAAGTCTATATTTTAATGCAAATGTAGAAGAGAAAAATATAAAGAAATATATCATTGTATAATACTATATATATAATTATTGAATAAGTTAAGACTTATTGAGGCAACTTTTTTTTGAGGTCTTCGCTTGGTCTATGGAAGAGGGATAATAGTTAGGTCTCAAAAAATAGATTATCGTTAACAATATAGAATTTTTCACGCCATAGTGAGCGTGTCGGTAACGATTTATAATTACGCAGATATAGGGAGCTCATTAATAGTGACTTTAGTGAGACGTATTGAATATAAACAACTATTACCTATGACTGAAAGAATATATATTATATATAATATAGAATGTGATGAAACTCATAAGTATATATATATATAGTTTTAAGAATAATAATATTCGTGCCCTGACTATTAGTGAGTAGATATAGAAGATACCGGCCCCCTCTAACAGCAGAACATTTTTCCTTATCCCTCACACGTTAGCCGAGCTCTCCGCTAACGAACATACGACCGTATGCTTGGAAAAGTTGCCCTAGGGTAGTCAGATCGTAATATTATTAATAATAAATATTATCAAGTCCGTAAATATTATTGCAAGGTAAGGATATACACTATATGTAATATATATTATATAGGTATATATAAATATAATATATCAATATATAATAATTCACCTATGTAATAAATTATTAATATATATATACTAGATGATTATACCGATAGATTATATCAAGATTGAAATCATTTAAATATACTATCAGTATCATTTAGTTATACAGTACATTATTATATCTCAATATAATTAATATGAGAATTAATAATAATATATAGTTAGTACTCGCAAAAAACTCCTTATATGTTCATATGTAACGTAAATAAGATGGAGGGAGTAGTTTTTGAAAGAAATGAGTTATGGAGTAATAACAGTATATATCTCTATCTCTCTCTACTCTCAATCTCTTTGGTGCATACTCGTCCATCTATCTCCTTGATCTGATCTCATCCATCGTTCTCTCTCTCTCATCGTCGATTATTTCCTCTTATCCTACTCTCTCTCCATCTCAATCCCATCTGTCATTTCTCACTTTGTATTACAGATCACGCTGATTCGGCGGTTGCGTGTAACTGGAGGTGATCACTTACATTCTTCTTTATCTTCTAACGAGAGGATTTTTATCATTTGTTCCGGTTTATGATATCCCCGGGCAAAGCATTGGCAAATGTAATTTTCTCGAGAGAACTCTCGGCTATCTTGGTATTAAAAACTCGATCAAATTAAGTAGGCTCCATCGTGCATGATGAGGAGGCCTTCCTCTTTCGCATGATCAGGTACGCAATCCCGCGATGGAGTGTCACACTTCCTCTGTCTATTTCTCCGTGAATGTACATTCTCACCCTATCATACGCTCTACTCTATCTCAACTAATTGTGTAGTCATCATCTTCGTTTAAATCTATGTTCTCTTCACATCCTTCTATCGTAAACTTCATGTCGTCCATCACTCTTCTCTTCCGTAAACGTCCTTTTACGTAAATTCCCATCTTCTGTATGTTTTCTCCGAATATCGAGATATCAGAAAACTTCAATGAGAGAGAGGACAATATTTCTGCTATACTCTAAATAAAGGGGTTTAGTTACTAGTTAACCAAAATAACTCCAATGAGGTGCACGAGATAAAAGGCATGATTGCTGTCTCAAACACAAACCACAGACACGATTTAGAGAAAAACCAAGGTATATTCATTAAAAAATGGGTTCCCGCTTTTACCATAAGTAGAGCCACATGGGTGAATTTTAGCATTAAATAGTAAAGTGAAAATTACCGAAGAGGTGGGTTGATACTATAGATCAGCCGTATGTATATGACCCCAGGGCTAATCTTGCGGTCGGAACTATTATGTGGTGTTGCATCAATGACAGCATTTGCTTCTTCAGCACGATGCCAATGGGTATCATATTAACAAACGAGACAAGGGTTCTACACACAATGTTTTATTAATAAAAATATGTCAGTACGCAACCTGGCTTCTTCTCGCGCATTTATATCATGATACCCACTTTTCTAAAAATTATCTTAAAAAGATATGTATTTTCTTTCAGAGAAGTTGTCTCATCAATATTTTTATCAAGTAGGTAAAGAAATATAGTAAATAGTTTTGAGAATAGCATCCACAAACGATTATTAAATCACTGAGAGTTAAATATAAGACCAGTAAAATTTTTATATCGATATTGTTAGGCCGTGGGATAAATGGTAATTCCCGACCACAAATTATTTAGTTTGCGAGTTGTCGTGTATAAGAGCGATTTGCAAGCACTTTTGTCCAGTGCAAGAGCTATTCGAGCAGTGCGAGAGTGTGACGCATATATGGCCGGACAATCAATATAAGCATACGCGAAACTGTAAACAAATGTAAAAACAACATCGTTCCAATATATAGTATGAATATGAGTTGCAATGACCAAGTATACTAAAACTCTGCTCTCCATAAGCACACGGTAGAATCAATTACGGATTTTCCCCTTCCTACATAAAATGATACATGAAAATGTATAATGGTTTAAATGAAAGATTATGCCACCTGGGTCTAGTGAGGTATAAGGGGCGATATCCAAGTCTACTACACCAGAACGGATGTAAATGGACGTACACATGACTATTTCTAGTGTGTCTGGGTCTGTGCATCTCTAGGAGAGTCACTATATTCTTGTAACTGAGCAGGGCAATATGTATTCTATGCGTATATATACTTATTTATATTATATGATAAGAATCAAGGTATGGTATGTGGGGAGAAAGTAGCATAATGTACAGTCTAATGTTTCGTATTATCTACATCTATCAGATTATCTAAAATCACGTGTGTGAAAACAAAAAAGATAAGACTTAACCTTGATTTTTATCCTGTTACAACGATACTCCCAATCCACACACACACAACCAAACCACAATAGAAATGCATTGTAATGAATTGAATGCAATGGGACAATTTACTGTATTATGATCTGTTAAGAATATAAAACAACATACTATAGATATTAAAAGCGCGACCACAAGTAATATTTGCACATACATATTTAGGTGTAATTAATTGATAAAAATTTATAAGATAATGTTAATGACTTGCTTTATTAATAATTATAAGATACAGAGATAGAAACACAATGAGACGCGAAATAGGATATCACTGTATAGAGCGTCAAGTATGCGCAGAATGTAGGTAGATGCGGATTGGCCCTGTGAAATGAAGGAATCCTCTTCAGTGGCCTCTCGTTTGTCTAGGGAAAATGTTCAATTTGGTGAAGAATAAGTGGACGAATGCTCGATTCACGTGAGAGAATGGGGTTATTCAAATAAACAAATCCCTGACTTGTATCGTTATTGAGACAAAGAAAATTCTTTAGCTTGGTTACAACTAATACCTTCCTCCCTCATTCTGAAACAAGGGGGCCTCAAGCCTAAGTGCATCGAAATAACAGGAACAATAAAAAGAACAATTTTTTCAAGATTATCAAAATCTTCGACAATAATAATAATTTCAATAATAATAATAATGGTAACAAAAACCACAATAATAATAACAATAATAACAATGGTAACAAAAATAATAATAAATCGGATACGAATTTATTTACACCGAAAAATAGCTGACATAACGAGTGAAATTCTAAGTTCCAAAAATCAATGTGAAGTTTTCAAATAGCGTAGCATTAAAATGGGAGACCTTTTTGTTTCGTTCAAGGATGTGAAATTTAGTTCCAAAGATACAATTCGTTCCCTTTTAACTTCATTAATAATTTTAATAATTAACATTGAATGTTACATATGTAATTTCTCCCGTAAGCACAACAACTGAATTCCAATCTCATTTAAAATTAAATGTAAATATTGATACATGGGAAAGGAAGCAATATAACAGATTAAGCTTATTTATAACGAAATCATTTAAATTATATATTTTCACCAAGACCACTTATCGAAAATGAGCTTCCCAAATTCGATATTTTAAGTAATGTATTTATGCAAGTGATCGATTAAAATAATTGATAATTTTCCCTTCGATATATCGAGATAATAAATTTCTTTATTCAGCAAAATATATGTTTTTCTCTTTTATCTTTAAATTTTCGCAAATACATTATTAAATCATTAATCTCAAATAAATCCTATTGAATGGAGGAATGAATGCGGGAAAATCTAACACAACTTCGTCTCGCGCAAGTAAAACGTAACCTGAATCATATATCTCTCGGGACTCTAATTTTAATCGAATCATATTTTTCTTGAAATGTTATAACAGTAAATATATTTATTTTTACTTCAAAAATGTAAAAACCAATATTTGTGAGTATAATTGTTTAAAAAAATTGTTATCGTGTTGAAACTTCAAATTTTAAGCAAGAATGTAATTAGTTGGATTACATTTTCATGTAGAAGAAAGAGGGAGGTTTTTTAAAATCAATAGAGTTAAAAACTAAAGTCATTTCAGCTCGTCGTGACTAATAACTATCGTCGCTATCCTAGGGGCTGCTAAAATAGAATGAAACATTAATAAGGAAAATCTAGAAGAAGTCATTCATTGAAACCTCGAATTTAAGGCGTTCAATATAGAGTTGGATATACCTTAAAAGCGTGTGGGTTTCGGAATACAAATGGTTGGGTGGACTCTAAGCAATGAACAAATAAGGACAAAAGAAGCGTAACTTTGCATCTACTAGCAATCTTGAATGAATTTTATCAAATTCATACAAGACCACAGGGACTGGGTCTTTTTTTGACCAGATTTGTTCCTAGGAAATTAAACTGATTTCGGAATAGAGAGAGGCCTTATTTTCTTAAATAAAATCTGAAAAATGAAAATGAAAATTAGACTAAAGAATACTACTCTGAAATAAAATGGGGAATTAGTCACCTAAGTAACCAGCTGGCCTGTAACCAATAAAAGCACTGCTCACCAATAAAACCATCGGAGGGAAATTCAATACACTTTCCGCTTTCTTGCAAATAAAAAAATTAAAGAAAACCCTACCGGAACATAATTCCTTTTTTAAGGAATTCTAATCCTATCGGGATGTTTCATTTAAAGAACGAGAGCTGAAACAATTTATTTACTCTACATCGCCTATGTAAAATATCATTGAGGTCTAGATGGTCTTGAAGAGTAAGATATACACCAGATATACACCAGTGAATTCAGTAAACTTTTCTCATTTGAACGATGCCAGTTTGAACTCTACACTTAGAGTAAAATTCCAGAAAATTTTAAATTTCAGAATGTAAAAACTATGAACTTTGATCTCTTACTACGAGATAAAGAGATCAATTTGAAAAAGGAAACCAACACAAAATAAAGTTCTTTATATGGTAATCATGCAGATACACCTCCAAAATTTCAAAATTTCAAAATTTCACAATTCATTTTGCCGAAGTTATCAAAAAAGATGAAAAAGCTTCTTCAGAAAGCAAGCCTATTTTGGTTTATCAATTTGTAACATTAACATAACAAAAACTAGTTCCTCTATTGTTACCAAACTAACAGCATAGTTAAATTTCACTATTATGAACAAGTGTATGAAATTTCAGAATCTAAAATGCCCTAGAAACCTTAATAGAGCAATTTCAAAAACATATGATTTCAAAGAAACTCTGATATTTTTTTTCACATTTTTATGCGTATATACAAATAAATATATAATATATATATATATATATATATATATATATATATATTACTATATCTATATATATATATATATATATATATATATTATAATAATATATATATATATATATATATTATATATATTTTTGAACTTTTGCCTTGTGATTTGCATCCTATTACAATAAAGGGTGTAGAATAGCGAAAACGTTGAATTCAAAACGAAAATTGAAACAGTGGGGGGTGTCAATCCTAACATTGAATAACTCCAAAAACTAATAATTAAATGAATTTTTCCTTGCAAGCGGAGCTAAAGGATATTGAGACGAACTATTGGTGCAGTTCCCATGAAATGTTGATCTATAAAAACAAAATTATAAAACATAGTGAGGTTTTAAATTGTCAAGCCCTGAAAATTGGGCACGAAAAATACGATATGTGAAAAAGTGGAAGTAAAGTTCCGACCTACTTTTTCGATCCGATGTTTTGGAAATTGAGTCCTTTTTTCGGAAGAATTTTGCAAATTTTCATTGCAATTTCAGAGAATTAAGTTTTTGAGTTACTGAAGATAAATGATAAATTATATACATTGTATATTTAAAATATTTTAGATCGTTTTTAAATAATATTAACTTTTCCAGCACAAGACTAGTTAACCGTTCGTTTGATCATATATTTATTTAACTGCAATTTATATTTACTGTTTGCGTTTTGACGAGTTTAAATACAATGAAAACTCTCTATAATATATATAATATTATATATTATTATATATTATATATATATATATATAATTATATTATATATATATATATATATATTATATAATATATATATATAATATATAATATATATATATACATATATATATATATATATATATATTATATATATATATATGATATTTCAACCGAAGTCCGGGTTTATAGGAAGATATTTTTCGGCATGGTTCTATGGGCGACAGGGCTAGCAACCCGGTCCTTTCTTTTGCTTGTTATTCTCTTTGGACGGCAGCGTTTAGAATCTTTATGGCGCCTAGAAGCGAAGAATCTCTGGAGAGCTCTGGGAGACGAGTTTGAGGCCTAATGGAAAGAAGATGCTAGTTCCTGCTTGAAGAGGGCGAAAACCCTACTGAGAGGGTTAACCTCGAGGACTGGGCGTCGGAAACCATTGCGCGAGAAATGGTTTTTCCTAAGTGATCCAGGTTAGGCATTTTGGGCCAAAGAAGAAGATGCTGTCCAACCCTGACAGGCGCGAAAGCCCTTTCCTGAAGTTTGTTATATATATAATATATATATATATATATAATATATATGTATATATATTCTATATATATATATATATATATACTATATATATTATATATATATATTATATAATATAATTAAGTAGTATGATTCGACTGTCATCGGTGGTGGACGCCGTGCGTGGAAACCAGAAGTAGGCAAGAAGGAAGAAGCAGGCAGAAAGACTGCAGAAGAACGTTGAAAATCTGAAGGATTACATGTTGGAGGGAGGATTTGTAAATCTGGGAAGAAAATTTTACTAAAATAAGTACTTTTGGAATTGTTATTAAATAGAAAAGTACTTTAAGGTTTGAAGTTTCATATCTAGTAAAGAAAAATTTATATTAAAATATATTTTTATTTATTTTAAAATTCTTAATTTATGAATAAACTTATTGTAAGACGTAATAAAATTTCGAAAACATTTCTTTTAATTAATTATGTTTAATACGACCATTAAATTAGAAAAGAAAAAAAATTTGAAACTTTAAAAATTTAAATATTAAGGAAACGTGAAGCTGCGTTTCGCCGTAGTTGAGTTATAGGAAGGGAAATCATAATTATTTCGGTCTGTAAGCAAAGTGCTGAAAACATCTGCTCGCATTTGTTCTTTTCGTGAATGGTGTGATAAGTTTAAAAACTCATCAGCCACCAACACCACCCTGCAGCTATTTTATTTATGGTGTTTTGTAGAAAATTAATAATTTTTATATATATACTCTATTTAGGCCTAATCTTGATCTCTCAGATCAACCAACGTCCGGTAAGCGCAATATCAGCGTTCACCCTCGGGGGCGACCCCCCTCAATATACATCCTACAGACTTGAAATTTACACCGATTCGAGCTTATCCCATACCATAGCTTATATTCCAAATTTCAGAACTATATCTCTATTCCTTCCTATCGAAAAAGGCTGGTCTCGGCGCGGATGCTCCCATACTACTCATATCTTCTATTGTTAAACTCTATTAAATCAATCCTTTCGAACGAGTTAAGAATTAATTTAAACTAGTGCGAAGCTTTAAAAATACTTTAACGTGTTCTTTTTATTTTTAGTTTTAATTTTGGTTTTTTCGTTCAATATTTTTTTGTAAGCTTTTTATTTATTATTATCTTTTATTTATTATATTATTATTATTATTATTATTACTATTATTATTATGCTAATTATTATTATTACTATTATTATTAATTATATTATTAATAATATGAATTTTGATTTTTTTTCTAAATTTCTTTTATTTTTTTTCGTTATTTTAATTCAATTATTATCATAATTTTTGGGGAGTTATTTCTTTATTAAAAAGAATTCCCCTCACGGACTCCTCGAGAAAAGCGATCGATGCAATCCTAGATGCCATGTATAGAGGGGGGCCGAAGGCCCAACCCCGGAATAAAAAAACAAAATAATATAAATAATATCAAATATCAATTTATTATTATTATTATTATAGTATAATTCAATGATATATATATATATATATTATATATATATTATTATATATATATTATTATATATTATATATATATAATTTATATATATAACCTATATATATGGACTATATATATATATATATAATATATATAAAGACACGTAAGGTCACTTTTAAAAGCTTCACAATTTTTACATTTAATTCTAAATTAAAAAAATCAGTTGAATATGTTAATTCTAAGAAAAAGTGAAAAGTAGCCGCGAAATACCTAAGGTCATACTAATAATATAAGTATATATTATTATATATTTAGTACTATATATATATATATAATAATATATATATATTAAGTATATATATATATATATATATATAGTATATATACATCTACTATATACTATATATATATATATATATATATATATACTTATATATATATAATATATATATATATATTATATATATACTATATATATATATATATATATATTATATATATATGTGCATATATATATATATATTACTATATAACATTAAACTCCTGAAAACACGTCTTGAGAATCTTGAATCTCCTAATTTGATGTTCTATGGCTTAAAATCTTTCTCCTACTACTATCCATTTATCTTGTGTTTCTGCTACTCCTCTCCTAAATGGAGATTTTCACCTCCTTTTTGAAATATCTTACTACTTCTCATGGACTGTTACTTCTTTTCCCATCCAAATGCTGAGATCCTCTACTTGTGGCCATTCAACGTAACATCACACTGAGTGGTTGGGCCCTCTCATACCACACTGATGCAGGAGGGAAGGAGGCCAAAACATTCACTATTCAAAACGATCTGGAACAGTTAATTAAAGAAGCCTACACATATACCAGATCGTCCTAACCAATTCTTGAACAACGCTTGATTATGTTTCAATCCACTAATACCTTCTCGAGTGTAAATAACCATTTTCCCTCCTATCGGTAACTCTGACCACAAATTCTTGTAGCTCTTAATTTTTAAACTTTTTTCTCCAGCAGCTCCACCATGTCCCAAACGTACTTTCTGGCACTTTTAAATCGGGTTAATTGGGGGGCGTTGCGTCGTTTTCTTTGCAAACTATACTTGGAGTGAATCTTGCTCTTGACTCGGAGGAATGCTTCGCTCACTGCGACAAAGTAGGGGCTGTAATCGTCGAGGGAATGAGCGGGTTCATTCGCATCTTCAACTAAATCTTTTCTCCACAAAATCCATGGTTCGATGGGAAATGTTCTCGCTCCATTCAGGAGAGAGACATTGCCTATCGGGCAATGGAAAAAACTCTCGTTCTCCTATCACTTTTACTATTTCCATTCTGCTCGTAATCGTTGCAGGGCTATTATTCGACGGGCTAAGCGGCTTTCTAAAGAAGTGCGACAACCTACTTTGGCTCTCTCCTACTGATAAAATTTCTGGTCTTTGGCCAAAAACATCTCTAAATAACTTTTGTAAATCTGTCTTTCCTCCTCTAATTCGCTCTGACGGATCTGTAGCTAACACTCCTACTGAAGGCTAATCTCTTCGGCCTCCTTTTTCTTCTTCTAGTTCTACCCTGGACGATTCCGGCATCCCTCCTTCCTGCTTCTTCTCCTCTCAGGTTTCCCTATGAATCTTCCCGTAATTAAGCATGATCGGGTGCATCGGGATTCTGAGATCTAATGACATCAGGCAGGCTAGGCCCAGGATGGCATTCCTCCCCGTGTTTTTGAGGGAGTGTGCTTCCGAGCTGGCCCCTGTCCTCGTTCACCTCTACTCTCTATGATTAATACTAATACTTTTCCACATTGATGGAAGAGCTCATATTTCCAGCCAATCCCGAAAAGGTGTAGCCGATCTGATCCTTCTAACTCCCGTCCTATAGTTCTCACTTGTATTCTATCTAAAATCTTTGAAACTCTTCTTTACTCTCATTTCCTGGATCATCTGGAGTCTCATTCCCTTCTTTCAAGATCCAGTAGGCTTTCGACTGCTCGAGGTTCAGACTGGTGACATACTAATCCTATCTAAACTGATTTAATGGTCTTCTGCCCTTAGGGACTATGGGGAGTCTCGTGTGGGTGGTGCTCGGCATATGAAAAGCTTTTGATCAAGTATGGCATGCGTGCGTCACTACTCTCAAGGCTCCCTTCCTTTGGGTTCCCTCCTTTCCTTAATTACTCTTGTCAAGTCTTTCTCTCTGGTCGTTTCATATCAAGCACTCGCTGATGGAGCGGACGTCTTCTTTGTCACCTGTTAACTGTAGTGTCCTGCAAGGTTCAGTTTTATCTCCAACTTTATCCTGACACTTCCAACCAGGACCTCCTCCGCTGACTCTTCTAACTCTGTTTCACCTTTATTTGCCGACGACTAACTCTCCATTCTTCACTCATTTTCTCAAATCTGCTCCCTCTTTTGCATCTAGAGTTGCCTCTCGTCTTCCAGCTTCCCGATTCTTTTCTTCTTGCCGATCCTCGATGGGATTTCCCGTGGGGCACCGCACCTTGTAAAATTATCTTTGAAACTCACTTCTTACATCTCCTCTCAAAACACCTCCTAACTTTCTATTTTTTCGACGGTTCTAACGTCTCCCTGTTGACACCACATAAACATTCTTGGTCTGAACAATAAAAAAAAATTGTCTTGGAAACCTCATACACAAGGGTGCGAAGGTGGCCTCAAAGAAGCTTGGAGTTTCTGTTTCAGGTTGCGGGAATTTTTTTCTTCCTAACAGTTACAGCTACTCCAGTTATATAAGGCCTTATTCGCCCTTGCTTGGAGTACTGTTCTCACATCTGGGGGGCTCGCTCCACCCTTCTATTGGATAGAGTTGAGTCTAAAGCCTAAGAAGACTTATAAACTGTCCCCATACTTTCAACTCTCTTGACCCTCTATCTCTGCCGACGTGACGTTGGCGCACTATCTCTTTTCTATAGGTACTACAACGGTAGATGGCCCAGGGGAGTTGGCCGCTCGCTTCCACCTCCATTGCGTCGCCCTCGTAATACAAGGGGTGCCATGCTCTCGCCATGATTTTGCGTGAGCACGAAAATCGCCAGACTCGTTCGTTGTGGGTGCCTCCTTTTTCCAGCCACTTCTGTTCTGTGGAACTCCTTGCCATCTTCTGTTTTTCCAACTGTATTCAATCTTCCTTTTTTTAAAACCCACGTCTGCGCTCATCTAAGAGATTTGCGTTAGGCTTGGGTGGGTTTTCATGTATTTTATTTCCTGCCCCCTCCTTGAAAAGGGCCAGCCCGTGAGTGGTGGTAATCTGTAAAAAAAAAAAAAAATATATACCCCAAGGAAAATGAGGACAGTCTTAAAAAAAGTTTATTTAAATAAAAAGATAGATAAATATGTATTAAATATAAAAATCATGTTATCAAGTAATAAAAATTTGGTAAAAAATAAGTATTTAAAAAGATTTGTGTTTTATCGTACATCTAGCAGTGTAATACTTACGATTTTGATTGAAGTTACGCAATATTTGCTCTTCTAAGTTCAGTACTATTTATGACATTACAATGCGAGGATGTCTTGTGAATTGTTTTAAAAAAAAAGAATGTCGTAAAGAAAACTGTGAAATATATAAACTTTTTTTTATTTGAAATGTAAAAAGTGTTGAAAAAATTATTGTTAAACTCTATTAGGATCATTATTCGAAGGTATTAAAATTAATTTTCTTTTTTTGTTAATTCGAGAAAAAAACGACCTGACCTGACCTAACCTAACCTGACCTAACCTGACCTAACCTAACCTAACCTAACCTAACCTAACCTAACATAACCTAACCTAACCTAACCTAACCTCATTTGACCCCTAGACCATAGGAGGAAAAAATAATTTCGTCCCTATAACATTTATTTATGTATCATAGAGGCTACCTGAGTTCCATGTGGGCGATAAGAAACTTTGTTTTGTTATATATATATATATATATATATATATATATATATATATATATAATATCTATATATATATATATATATATATATATATATATATATATATATATATATATATATATATATACCCATACAGCACAAAGTATCCATTGGATATCCATTTTCCATCCTATTTTTATCGACGTATCCATAACCTAAATTGGATAGCGATTCGATGCCCTTTGGATACCAAATTTTGGATGGATTATTCCAGTTGGAAATTGGATATCCTTCCGTAATTTTTTGGATAACTCGTTTATGTGTCCATTCGATAACTACTATTTTCATCCGTTGGTTTACGATTGTAGTGTGCATTGGATATCCAGTGTATAACGAACGATGTTCGTCCGCCAGATGTATGATTTTGTTTAAATATATTTGCCCTATGGATACCCATATTTGGTCGTCATTTGGATATAGATTTTAGTGCCTTTCCTCTAACTTATGGATAACGCACATCGTTATATCCAAAATCGGTATCCATATGACATCTGCATACCGTTATCCTAGGGATATCTTACAATGTTTGGCTCCTGGATTTACGATTTTGGAATTGGATATCCTTCCGTAATTTTTTGGATAACTCGTTTATGTGTCCATTCGATAACTACTATTTTCATCCGTTGGTTTACGATTGTAGTGTGCATTGGATATCCAGTGGATAACGAACGATGTTCGTCCGCCAGATGTATGATTTTGTTAAATATATTTGCCCTATGGATACCCATATTTGGTCGTCACTTGGATATAGATTTTAGTGCCTTTCCTCTAACTTATGGATAACGCACATCGTTATATCCAAATCGTTATATCCAAAATCGGTATCCATATGACATCTGCATACCGTTATCCTAGGGATATCTTACAATGTTTAGCTCCTGGATTTACGATTTTGGAATTGGATATCCTTCCGTAATTTTTTAGATAACTCGTTTATGTGTCCATTCGATAACTACTATTTTCATCCGTTGGTTGACAATTGTAGTGTGCATTGGATATCCAGTGGATAACGAACGATGTTCGTCCGCCAGATGTATGATTTTGTTAAATATATTTGCCCTATGGATACCATATTTGGTCGTCATTTGGATATAGATTTTAGTGCCTTTCCTCTAACTTATGGATAATGCACATCGTTATATCCAAAATCGGTATCCATATGACATCTGCATACCGTTTTCCTGGTGATATCTTACAATGTTTGGGCCCTCTGTATTTAACGTTTTGGAATTGGATATCCTTCCGTAACTTTTTGGAATAACTCGTTTATGTGTCCATTTCAATAACTATTATTTTCATCCGTTGGTTGACGATTGTAGTGTGCCTTGGATATCCAGTAGAATAACGAACGATGTTCGTCCCGCCACATATGTACGATTTTGTAAAATATATTTGCCTTATGGATACCCATATTTAGTCGTCATTTGGATATAGATTTTAGTACCTTTTCTCTAACTTATGGATAACGCATATTGTTATATCCAAAATCGGTATCCATAAGACATCTGCATACTGTTCTCCTGATGATATCTTACAATGTTTATCCAGTGGATATACAATTTTGTTCAATTTGTTTATCTAAGGGATATTCCTATTCCGTCGACACATGGATATAAATTTTAGATAGATGTTGAATAACGCACATCGTTATATCCTTATTATATATCCATTATATATATATTAATATATATTATATATATATATATATCTATATAATATATATTATTATATATACTATATATATATAATTAATATATATATATATATAATAATATATATATAACTATATATATATTATATATCGCTTTATATCTCTTATTGTATTTCTGTTATTGTTTTAATTAGTTAATTGTTGAATTAATTACTTGACAGATTGATTGATTGATGTGCATAATAATTAATAACGTCATATTGTAACTGGTCACGTGTTAAACCTGAAAGTTGCCAAGTAGACAATAGTCAAATTTTTTTTTTTTAAAATGATTATTAAAAACTTTCTTATTAATGGAATATATTTATTTAAAAAATAATAAATGCAATTATTTTAATTTTAGATAGTTTTTATTTTGCCATATTAGGTAAATTACAAAAAATTTAATTATTTATTATATTGCCTCAAAAGTTTCCCATTGCCGCCATTAGCTATTGCACGGGAAATACCTCTATACTAAAGGTTTGCGTATTTCTTGTTAATATACTTCATAAAAAGTGAATTGAATCCAGTTATTATTTTATATGAGATTGAATTATGCCATATAAATAGCTAATTGAATACTTATTAATTATTAATAATGAAATCAGTGTATATTAAGTTACAAATTTTTATTTCCGGTATCTGTCATTATATATGTATGAATTGAGTGTTTGATAGGCTTATAAAATTCTAATATCTTCAAGATCAGTGGAGGTAGGTATTATTATTATTATTATTATTATTATTATTATTATTATTATTATTATTATTATTATTATTATTATTATTATTATTATTATTATTATTATTATTTTTTTTTTTTTTTTTTTTTTTTTTTTTTTTTTTTTTTTTTTTTTTTTTTTTTTTTTTATTTTTTTTTTTTTATATATTTATGATTATTATATTATTATTATTATTATTATTATTATTATTATTATTAATTGATTATTGTTATATTATTATTAATATTTATTATTATTATTATTATTATTATTATTATTATTATTAATTATTATTATTATTATTATTATTATTATTATTATTATTTTTATTATATATATATATATTATATATATATATATATATATATATATATATATATATATATATATATATATATCAGCATCCCGAAAAGTTCAGGCATGTAACTAGAAAACTATAACAGCTACACGAAAATAAATATTTTAATTAATCAGGAGACATTTTTACCGCGGAAATAAAATAAATAACGCTTTTTAAAAAATTAAAATTGTTAAAATGTTGAAAATATTAGAGTTTTTTACAATTCCAAGATGCCGCTTACTCCGACTGAGGATGCAAAGGTGCCAAATGTTA
>JABUQX010014990.1:0-12500 GCA_015478945.1 Trachelipus rathkii
ATAAATAGTATAATATATTATATATATATAATATATATATTATATATTACTATAATATTATATTATATATATAAACTAGTATAATTTTATTATATTAATAATTAATAATATTATTAAATTAGATTATATATATATGAATGATATATAGTTATATATATAAGGGTATATATATCTATATAATTTGATAATTATGATAATATATATATAACATACATAATCTATATCTATAATATATTATTTAAATATTTTATTTATATATTTATGTTCATTTTATCAGTTTTTTATCTCCTGCTTGTAGGTCAAAAGTATATATAGATGGTTATAAATACTGAAACAAGCCATATCGCACAATACCTAATATAATAACTACTCACTATACTCCTCTATCTATACAGTACCCTACACTCCCACCTCCTATTCATACACCTATAATAGCCTAAACTACTTAATATACTCACATTACGTGACCAATACTAACCGATATATATATATATATATTATAATATAATATTTTATTTATTATTATATATAATTATACTCAATATCATATATATATTATATATATAATATATACATTTATAATACATGAATACTACTGGCATTATTGTTCCTTATATATACCTATATATCATATATTACTAATTACCCCTACTCCTCCTCTAAAGCATTAGTATCCTTATTATTTCCATCCATGCCACCTCCTTCTGGATCTGATGGTCTCTATATATATATATATATATAGTATATATATACTCTACCCTTTATATTTATAGTGTCGTATCATTTGCGTGTGCAGCTGTGTAGTCGTTGATGTCGCCCAGGTATCACAGAGCTGACTCTCAAGTCTATCTCCCACAGGTACAGGTAGCTCTACCCATGCGCTTAGAGATTCAAATCTCCTCACTTATGTTCCTTCACTTTTACTCATGGAATGACTAGTTATACGCGTGAATTAGTATTAGATTCAATAATCGGAACAATATCGATGTCAAGCATCAAACAGGGGGAACCCCTAAGGGGGGCCAAAAACCTAACGGAGGGACAACGTATCTCGCTCACAGAAATTGCTGCGCAACATCACTGCGCCTCCACTTACTTATCTCCAAGGGGTGCCCAAACATCAACCTCAAGAAACAAGATTATGCCAAAATAAATACGATCAGAGTATACGATACAAAATAACTAAGTTGTGCTATTTTAAACGCTTTTTGACTTTCCCCGCGATAATTTTACCCTGACTACCACTCATACGTGCTGCTCTTTTGCTGAGTGTGGTCTCTACTTGCTTATAAGATTTTGCTAGTATGAATTTTTTGCGGAGACAATCCACGAACTGCTAACGTCAAACAGTATGCAGCTCACCCTCATGTGTCAATGTTAACATCATCGGAACATTTGTTTTATATAGTTTTATCAAGTTCAATATCTGAAACAACTATTCACTTCTTTATTTATGACATTCACCATGTTAAAATCAGTATCAACATTTTACCATGTTTCCTTTATCCTCCCATCCTCATATCTATATTTCACGTATAGTTTCACTATCACTACATATACACCTCTCTCAAGTTGTGGAGGAGTGTAGTTTTGATCTCTAAGAGTTACTTAAGAACATTAGTGCAAACAATTCCGATTGGTAGATATCGTAAAATTTCAGGCCAGAGACTCAAATATACAATTATTATGCTGTACTTGCAATTATAAACTGCTTCATATTATATTTCAATCTATATTTTAACTGAGACTTTATGTCTTCAATCACTTATTAATTTACATTTATATTTCCTCTGGTTGTATTATTTTGTCACTTCCACTATCCTTTAAGGTTAAGACCCTTGTAAGAATAATCGATACACTTCTCTATTACATTCTCCAACTATAATGCCACGGATTAGTAAGGTAAATACCGATAAAGATGTGCAATTCCCAATTATCTTAAATCAGTACGATGACTTTCATAATCTCTTCCTCTTTCTTAATTTGCATCTGAACACGCCAGAAACAACACATATCCAGGACACCCTATAAGCTAATATATAAAACTGACTGACTCTATTATAAATACCTATACACTTTATATAAAGTAGGTTACTATTTACCATTATCAAAATGATTTTTCCTAATACTATAATATCTTCCTGGGACTCTATCTGTGAATATAGGTATTACTATTTACAATAATATAATATATAGCTACTTATCCTTTATACTACTAAAATTTGATGTACAAATCAGCTACCAATTATATATATATATACAAACACTACTAGTGCTGTAAAAGAAAGAAAGAGATAATACAAATAATTATTTTAATCAAAACATATCTTATATTATTTAAACTTCTGAGTGATAAATCCCCTAACCTCTTTCCATTAACTCTTCATCAGATAACCAACTACTAACGTCTACTACAATTTGTATATCTCACTTCTTCTAATCATAATAATAACCTTAATATTATTAATGGAAAACAATTATGTATGATCATACATAATTCGCCTTTACATTATTATTATATAAATTTATACCTTCTCTACATATACTACTACCTTATCCCGGCTGAATCCATAATTATACTCTATATCTATAAAATAAAATTATTAAAAATCTTTTATCTTACTTACGCAGACTACACCTACACTCATACTATACACTCGGTAAACATATCTATAACATAATATAACCTACTGATCCCCCCCTATATATTTACACTATTTTCAAAATACCGTTTTCGACCATTTTACCGGCGATTCTCGCGACCTCGAGGATTACCTTTTCAAAGTCACTCAGAACGTATTGATTGTAATTCGAAGGTATGTTGTCGAGAATTGAATAACGAAGTACAATCATAAGTAATTATGAATTAAATAAGTAATTAAAGCAATAGATATATATATATAGCCGCTCATTATATATTATAATATGTTATCACCGTATTACACACGCTTCACTATACTTTACTATATAAGTACTATTACTATATACAAGTATACTCAATCAATACCCAGCCAGGTGATACCTAAGATTAAGCCGAATACGAAATAGATATGATTGATAGATTAGGGATGATAGATCTATGATAGAAAGCATATATAGATATAGATAAGATAACGAGCTATATAGATAAGTAGATGAGAAGATAGATGGATTAGATAGATAGATAGATACAGGGTGATTGTTATTATTCATGTTATTTATAATATTTTTATTTTAAGGTTTGCGAATCTCGAGAGGTATATTATTACTGATCTAAACGCCTTCCTCTTATAGATGCGAAGGTGAGCGAGGCCGATGTTCTGAACGCATCCCTTTGCAACGACTTTTACGTTATCTTAGATAATAAGCGACCAACCTAGCACAAAAATCCGAAATAAATTTGAAGAAGAATTTTCAATATATACTAGTTAGATCACGTTTTTACTAATCTATACAACTGCAAATACTACATCCATAGTATTATATTCTAATAACTAAAATCACATGCTCTCATTAGGGCTCAATTCCCTAAGTATTATATATTTCATTACCAATTTAATATATATGTATATATGTATTATTATTATTATCCCACCCATTATAAAAATATATAATATATATATATAATAAAAATAAATAATTATAAAAATATAAATATAATATATATAAAATATAAATAAATTATATATATAAAAAATAACACCAATATTATACCTAATATATTACATATATATAATCTATATAATACACACAAATATATAACAATAAATAATACATAGAATACAAACAATAAAATAATAATCATATAATACAAAATGTATATAATATTACAAGATATATTTTAAACTGTAAAAATAAATAAAAAAGATAAAAATAATAATGACTATAACATAATATATTAATCTAGCAATAATATATATAATATATCTATAATTATATATAATAATATATCATGATATAGTTTAAGTGTTATATTATCTATATTATATAAAATATCATAACATATAAAATATATATTTATAAATTATTAGCATAACATACAGTAATAATATACGTACATTAACATTTATTATATACAACCGTATATATACCAAGTATTATACCATCTTCTGCCTACACTATATATATATATAATAATGATATGATATATGATATTATTAATAGTATAGTATATATCTAACATAAGACGAATATAATACTACACTCTCATATCTCCTATCTTATCTACTCTATGCTTAAATCATAATACTAACTATTCTATATCATCTATATTACTTTTTATATTACTTTAAAGTTAATATAAAATTTGCAATATATAATTCTAGATATAATATACCTTTATCTCTAGTATAATATACTATATATATATTAATATTTTTAATATCATATAATATGTAAATTAGTATATATTTATATCCTACTCATATATACTTAATACATACTACTTATATTATATATAATAGTATATATAACATATATATATTTATATTACTACTACTTATATATATTTATCTATATTACAGACAATACTACAGATGATGATGATGATTATTAATATAATATATATGATATCTTAATACTTCTTCAGCAATTTAAATATAATCACTTTGAAACACTCTTATTACTAAATATTAAAAAAATTATTACCATAATAACTTAATAAATAAGTATACCCCAGTACACTTTAATATCATTAATATATATATAATATATAATACTACTTATTTCTATACTTATATTACCTTACCAGTAAAATATTCATAGTTTTCTTTTACCTATATAACATAAGTTATCATCTGTATAGTGTTAACATATGATCACACAAGTATATATATATATATACTATATTAATTTATATATTATATAATTTATTTATAATTAGGTGTTATTATATTTTTCACGTTATGGTTTGAAGATACTTGTAATTTAGATGTGAAACCCTATGGGCAATTTTCGTTCAGTATTAATCCAAGTAAGACCCCTATTTCGTCCAGAGCCTCCTTCATACAAGATAGGCCAAAATAGGTCCTATGCCTTAGGGCGCCTTTCGAAATAGAGGGCGGCCCTAGTGTGGTAAACGCGGCCAGACCAACGACAAGCAAGAAAAAAAACAAAAAACTCAATATATATATATACATATATCATATACTATATATATTTATACTATACATTTACTATTCCTATATATCGTACATCATATATCATATATCATATATACATAGATATATCATATATAATATAATATATAATTAATTTACATAATTTCATATATATATATTTATATCTCATATTATATATATATATTATAATATTATCCTATCATTATACAGTTGTCAACCAACCTCCGGCAGCTCTAAATTCTAGGGGAGATGTGCCCCACAGTTCAACATTAACGAGATTCGAACAAAATGGACAGACGAAGCTTAGAAGTGACGGATAAGTTTATAAATTGCAACACAAGAAGGATGGTAAAGAATTCATACCAATCAGACAGGTGAGAAAAGACAGGAAGCACCTGATGCCGAACTCACGCACTGTGATTCCACAAATTATCTCACATAACAACTGTACACACTAGCACACATGAACTAGTGTTCACGAGGGCAGATAGAGTACGATGAAGTAGATAAGTATTCAACTTTAGAACATTATCCCTCAGGAGCGGCTGGCAGAGATGCGCATAACCTAAGAAAGAGATAAAGCATAAACTCACGTGCGCTCCCACACGATAGAGGTCAATAGAACTGGAAGTAGGCGACAGTTTTTAAGTCCTCTTTGGCTTTGACTCGATCTATAATTTCCAAAGCCGGGTGAGAAAGAGCCCTAGATTATTGAGACACGTAATCAACAAGGCCGGATCACACACACACTGGAGTAACTGAGCAAGAGGAAAAAGTCTCGCAGTCCTAAAAAGAAACTCCAGTTTCTTTGGGCGCCCTTGCAACTTGTGAATTGAGTTTCCAAACATTTATTTTTTTTTTTATGTTTAAGGCAAGGATGTTTATATTGTCCATACAGGAGAGCGAGAGAACCGTCGAAAGAGATAGAAAGTTGAGTGGTTTTTTAGAGAGGAGATTTGTAGAAGTTGAGTTTTTAAAGAATTAATTTCACAAGGAGAATTACAGGCGACCCCCACCCCGGAATAATCCCCAGATCAAGCGAAAAGCTCGAAGATTAAGACTGAGAGCAATTACTTAAGAAGTATAAAGGAGGTAGCAAGAATTGAAATGAGTAAGAAATGTGTTTGGACGTTGTGCGCACTTTCCAACACTGAGGGAAAGTGTTTAGTTTGAGACATTAGAGAATATTAGTTGATCCGAGAGGGGCGGGTCAGACGGAAGGCACATTCCTCAACAATTCGGGGAGGAAGCCATCCGGTCCACGTACCGCCTTTATTCTAACGTTCATATGTATTTAGGAGTCGTGCCACCCCGAATAAATGTTTTATCCACAGCACACACGGCATACGGAACCTGAGAGGAAGTAAGGAGCGAGGCGAGGGAGGTCCCCTATATAAGGCGGAAGGACAACCAACATTCTGTAACACAGGGGGACGAGAGTAATAGACCTCACACATTTACCAGGACTTGAGTTAGAGAGGAAAAATGAGGAGCCAACGAGAGATGTGGCCTTTTCAGTTGGAAAGAACCTTAGCAAAGAAGGTTAATCGAGAGGAATAAGCAGGAGGATATGCCAGAATTTCCAGTAAGTTTGTTATTGAGATGTTTCTTTTGGCAAAGAGGTTCCACAAAGTATTTTTCAGTGGGAGAACCTAGGAGGTTTAGGAGCCTTTCGTTGGTATGAAAGCCCGCTTTGACTCATGGCCCGAAACGAGTTATCCACTAGCACGATTTCTTATGCTGCCATGAAAATTAGCATGAGTGATAAGGGCAAAGATACGTAGAGAGTTTATTCCATATTCCCCGATATCTCCCCTGCGTGGTCTCTAGCCCTGCAATGCCCAGAGAACAAGTGATCGAACACATTGGATTATGAGGCAAGATAAAGACCTTAGTCGAAAGAAGGGATGACAGCCCAAACTCCATTCTGCAACCATCACTCTGTATCTCCACAGCGTTCCCTACCGTTAATTGGCCACAGAAACCCGAAGCCGCGCTCCACCCAGAGTCAAAAACAGTAATTCCAATTACATAGTTAGTGTAAGAAGCGCCGCAAGTGCAATCCCTCAATCAGAGCCCGATTAAGTTGAAGCTAGAAACAACTCTTGATACGGAGCAGGTAGGAAGCACAGATGACACACCGTGTGGAGACAAGAACAGTATTAAGATTAAGTACGATATATAGGTTGTGGTCAGCGACTATTTACCATAGGCACGATAGTTGGTAGTATTTAATAGAAGGAAGGACTAGTGGTGATCAAACATATTATACAAGTTGTGCTTCAATGACATTGCTTCGACATCTCCACGGATATCTGTCGACTTTGTTCTTAATTAGTTGCTCCAGGTCGTTGAGAATGCTGAATGATTCCGGCCTCTCCTCACCTAAATCAGTATGAAGAGGACCCCACCCTTCAGTGTTGTTGTACATTGGAATACCCCAAATAGAGGCCTCAGTATTTGGATGAGAGATATAACATTGTGAGAAGTTGTAAGATATCAAAAAGGCGTGAAGAATTGTTCACTGCTATAGCGAACAGTAGCAACAAAGATTATTGTAGTAGAGGGCAGATTTTAGCCACAAGCATCGAGTTAGAGATTTCGTTCATATACATAAGCACATCTATTTAATGGAGATATATACTTTCACATATGCAACATACTCCCATATCGACCGGGTTATTAATTATAAGCTTTACACGTGTGCGACACATCATTTTATATTATACGACTTAGTGATATTCTTTCTCTTACCACACACTCGGGTACTCAAGATCAGGTATCAACAAAGGTTAGGGTTCCATGAAGTAGATGACAGAGTAGAGTTTATTTCTCTACGTCATGCACGAATAAGATTTCAACCCACGTTGTACTTGTAAGTAAAAGAAGTGATAGTAGCCAGCTCGAGTCCGCCTGTGCACTTGCTTCCATGTCAACCACTAAAACACATACACGACAGACAAAAAAAACCAACTACAACCGTGAAATAGGTTAAATCTAATTCGACTCACACTACACACCTAAATTTAAAACGTATGTTAATAAAGTTCAATCGTTATTACAGTAAACTAGCTAAATAATAAAAAATCCCTACAAGTACTAAATCACCTGAGATGATTTGTCTAACACCTATCACATAGAATTATAATAATAGATTAAATCTATCTTACACCTATTTATATAGAAGGTGTCAATAACTCATAATCCTACACATCTTAAACCACATGATGACTACGCCACATTACCAGACTATATCAACATATAATTAAAGCTTTATATTATACTCTAATATTTCCTATTTATTTCACATCACCTATATCCTATATTATTCTACCATCTACTCATAACTTACTCATAACCATTATTTACTTATATATATATATATTTTAGTTAATTATACATAATACTATATAGCCTAGTGATTAACTAGACTATATGATATATAGTATCCTTTGGCCTTCTGCTTGCAACCCCACCACTTTTTACCTCCACTATACCCTTCTTCTAAGCCTCCCGTGCTTCACATACTGCCTCGCTTCAAATCTGTCACGATGAATTCCATCGTACTGGACGCCCTATCGACACCTCCCCCACATTTCCTCGTCCCTTCTCGGAACGTACCTCTCCACCGTCCTCTAACCTCCCTAACTCCCCTTACACACGTGTCTCCCCGCAAATTTTTCACCATTTGAATCACCTCCACTCTCCTCTTCTCTCCCCTCCCTAATCCTCACCTCTCCTCCCACCCTTAACCTTTCAACCACCCAAGTAGTGATCCGATATCCCCCTCCCCGCCCATCTAAACATTACATCTAATAATCTATCTCTATCCTCCCATTTACACACACATCATCCAGTAACCTGCCCTCCCTCCCGTTATCTAATCTTCCAATGTATACTTAATGATTCCTTTTTTTTGAGAACCTCCGTATTCCGCACTATCATTCTTCTTCAACACACAACTCTAACAGAATTTCCCATTAACATTCCTCTCCCTACCCCAAAATGGTCCTATTATTCTTCCCCCCCCCTTCCCTACCCACTCCTGCATTTAAATCCCATAAGACAATTTTATCGTTTACACCAAAGCTTTCCCCAACATTCATTCAACTCACTATAAAATCTTTCTCTCTCCTCCTCCCTCGCTCCATTCACTGGTGCAAATGATGCAATATAAAAACCCACATTTCCCCCCGAATTTCATTTTACCCACATTATCCTTGAACTCACCTGCACACACTTACCTTATCCCACACCTCTTTCCTCATAACTATTCCTACCCCTTCCCTCCCCCTCAGCTCTCTCATTCACTCTGACCTGCTTCTTTCATTCCCTTGTATTTTTCAACCCCTCTGCCTGCTTCCCTTCAGCTTGTCTCAGTA
Organism: Trachelipus rathkii; assembly: GCA_015478945.1. Taxonomy (NCBI): domain Eukaryota; kingdom Metazoa; phylum Arthropoda; class Malacostraca; order Isopoda; family Trachelipodidae; genus Trachelipus; species Trachelipus rathkii. Next base: position 9,482 of record JABUQX010014990.1, read on the forward strand.
TCCCTAAACACATCCAACCTCTTTCTCAAACATTATCCACTCCCCTCTTCAAAAATCTTTCGTATAACCCCTCATACATTCATCACCACCCTTATTCCTCTCTCTTCCCATCCTTTTCATTTCTATATCTATTCTCACCCAGGCTGCACGTTTTGTGGACCTCCCACCTCAGGTACTTCCCAACACCTGAAGGCACCACCCCGCTCACCGAATATACCCAAAACAACTTAACAATAAAAGGTAAAAATGCAAAATATAACATATAAAATAAAAAATATAAAAAATAAAAATATACAAAGTTAAAATTACACTCTATCAAACCCCACACACCAGTACATACACACATACATATAACCAAATACCCCCCCAATATACACAATAACAAAAAAAAAAAAAAAAAAAAAAAAAAAAAAAAAAAAAAAAAAAAAAAAAAATTAAAATGAGTAATGTAAAATAAAAAAATTTAAAACAAACCTATTTATTTATCTATTAAAAATTCCTATCCTATTATTAAAAAAAAAAAATAAAAATAATTCTTTTCCCTCCCACTCCCTCCCTTTTCCTTTTTCCTCTTTAAAATTTAACACAAAGTTAAAAAAATTTTTATTTCTATTAAAAACTTTATTTAGTATTTAATTTCTTTAAAATCTCTTATACATTCATATCGTCATAAAACATCGCTTTATACTTATTTTAAAAATTTCTTTTAAAATAGTCTTAATATTACAAATATTTAAATCGCTTACATTTACAAATATACACTCTCGTTATATATATATTATATTTTATTAACTATTCCTTTAATCAATTTTGTTGATGAACTGAAGTTATCTGCAACTTATTACTAAAATTCACGTAACAACTGAGGTCTGCAAGAGTTATCTACCCACACTATACGCAATCAAATCTCACCGAGTTATTACACACTTATCCTTTCTGACAAAATAATTATTAGTACTATCCTATGATATCTTCAAAAAGTGTATAAACCTTCTGCTAGTGCACGTATTCCACCAAACTTATTTGCACACTTCAAGTCGAGATGTAATTACGAAGGATATTCTGCTCTTGATTTAGCAATGGTATAAGTTATATCACCGAGGATTACATTAACTTAAAGATGACCTTACCAAACAATTACCTAAACACTTCTAGGTTTCAGCCTGTTACTTGTAGCATCAATTCGTCTTGACTTCAACTCAATCCTCTAAATTAAACCTCGTATACTATATATACAACAGCAGTTTAAAGTTTTTATCTTCAATTTATAAATCTTGCTAAATTTGTTATTTCTTTTTCATTTACACTATCACAATCAAGAAGATTATTCATTTACAAAGTCGAAATCGTTAAAGTTTACAGTCGAGTATTTTCACACATTATTCTTCATATCTACTACTTCTTATAATATTTACAAGTAATGTTGGTATATAGAGTCACAAATACTACCCACAAGGGTTACATAAAATTCTAAGTCTATAACAAGACTCCATAATATATATATAGTATATATATATATATATATATATACTATATATATATTTAATATTATATATAATATATATATTCTAATTTAAAAATATACATATAATATATATATATATTATATATATCTATATAATCAGATCATGTGAAAATAGCAATAATCGTTCCTTCCACAACTGGTCATCCAGATGGGAAGACTACAGTGAGATTCAATATAAGTTCTTGGTATTAACAGAACAAAGTTTATTAAAACATTGTTCAAGTAGGTGGGCTTAAACCATAAGGAAAGTGCTGAAAGGGTTTGGAACAATGAGAAGATGCTGTGATAGAGGGTATTTTCTTCACATGTAGCGCTAAGCATAGGCCCAACCTGATGAAAAAGACCTGGATATCAGAAAATTGGTGAGTTGTTTAAAAAAACCTACCAATAAAAGAGAGCTTATAACTTTGTTGATATTACAGCACACATATCTTTTACAAGTTCACAGGCCTTTCTTCCAAAAGGAAAGAACCATTAATTCAATACTTTGCTCTGGTTTTCCGCCCCATAATTGTTATGAAACTTGTGGGAAGGATTGCCAAGTCAGAAAATTCCAAAAGATCTTGATTTAAAAAAGAATTGATGCTGCTTTTTTTGTTAATACTGAAAACATTTACTGCCATTGAAAGAAATCCAGTTTTTTGATGAGGTATTAAGAAACTTGGAAAATGTTTGTGAAAAGGAACAAAACGTTTTTCTGTCTGTAAGCACAAAAAGATTTTGTTGAATCTGTTAGCATGTTGTGAACAAATGCATCTGTGTCGAGCTCTGTGAAAAATTTACCGTCTAATCCCCTAATGAGGAGATGTCACATATGAAAGAGCGCTGCCTAAAATATAGTTGAGTAATTGCTAGGTCATGCCATGGAAAATCCATGTTGCCACGATTGGGGACAACTGGCTTGTCCCCAATTTGTTTTTTCAATAAAGCCCCAAACCGGCTGACAAAAAGACCAAACAACCCACATCTGGGTTTTTAATTTAAAAAAACAAGAGGTAAAAATGCGAAGGACATAAAGCATCAACTGAGACTGAAGCAGGCTGAATTACAGTTTTTAAAAGATAAGTAATTCAGATTATTAATGGTTATTTTCTTAGTGGTTATTTTCAACATTTCTTATAGCCTAGTTTACTAAGTGTAAGATGCCTTTCGTTCTCATTGGTTATTCGGATCATTACTTTATTATTTACAGCGAGTAACATTGCTACCAATCCAGAAGAATAAGGGGAGTCACAAAAGACCATAGCTGAAGCTCTGTGGCCAAGAAATCCCACACTCAAAAACACCCACTATAACAGGTGACAGGTGTTAGCTGTTCGAAAAAACCCCCTCACCATGAGGTGACCATGAAATCTTTTTGGCTAAATTGCTGAACACATTGATAAGTGACAACATAACTGAAATGAACAAAAACCGTTAAAAAAAATTGCTACAGATTGCCGTCTTATAAATTTTTAATCGTCAACAGCCCTAAGCCGCGAAAGCGGTGGCAAG
>JABUQX010014990.1:17500-20000 GCA_015478945.1 Trachelipus rathkii
CATATTCCTTCGTAAAGCGAGTAAACAAATAAACTACACTACAGGCCATAGAGAGTTAATTCACAACTCAAACAACAGCCCACTCTGAGAGCTAGCAAAGCTATTTTTTTTACATAGAACCTTTCAAGTAATTAGAATTTAAGAAAATCACTCCCCTGTAAGCTCAGCCTGCTCGCTCAATGGGCAGCATAATAAATATAATAGGTCCACTTAAAAGACATCAGCAAATCAAACAAGCTCACCTACGATCTCAGCTAGTTTTTTGTCTGAAACATGCCTACTAAGTCAGTAGAGAATGTATTTTTATTTGACTAATTAAATATCACTCTAACTTTCCAAGCTCCAGTAAAGATCGAAAAAACCATATGTCTATACAAATCAGTATATATATATATATATATATAGATAATATAGTATCACTATTTTATATTATATTAATATATATGTATATATTATATATATCTCATTATATAATAATATAAGTATATATACGGTATACATATATATGCAAGAGAGAGAGAGAGAAGAGAGGAGATAGAGAGAGAGAGAGGAGAGAAGAGGAGAGGAGAGAGAGTATGAGAGAGAGAGAGAGAAGTAGAGAGAGAGATAGAGGGAGAGAAGGAGAGAAAGAGAAGAGAAAGAGAAAGAGAAAGAGAAAAGAGAAAGAGAAAGAGAGATGAGAGAGAGTGAGAGAGAGAGAGAGAGCAGATAGAGAGAGATTGATATGAGTGGCGGGTGAGAGAGAAGAGAAAGAGAAGAGAAAGAGGAGAAAGAGAAAGAGAAAGAGAGAGAGAGAGAGAGAGAGAGAGAGAGAGAGAGAGAGAGAGAGAGCAGAGAGAGAGAGAGAGAAAAGAGAGAGGAGGAGAGAGAGAGAGAGCTAAGAAGACGAAGAGGCGTCAAGTCAATCAGTCTCCCGCGAGTTTTGAAAAGAACGAGCACACATATAAAAGAATATCAATTGTTGCATTTCGCATTTTCCTCAGTATTTTGGCGACGCATGAAGATTATTTCGATATATTTCTCTCAACAAACAAACTTTTCTTCGAGAAGTTTTCACAGCTTTATTAGAATCATCCGTATTCTTTCACACACACACACACAACACACACACACAGCCACAACACACACACCACCACCGAGACTCAAAATTAAGCCGTAATATAATATATATATGTAAATATAGCTATGACATTCTTACTTATATATATATATAATATACTATACTATAGTTATATATACTATATATATATATCTATACTGTATATTATATATATAAAGTTATCATAGTAATATGGGAATTTATGAGTGGCTTATGACTCCGTTAATACTTAGGTTATTTGTTTTAATTTGAGGGTAAGTTTGGTTACGGTTAGGTTAAGTTCAGGGTTTAGGTTACGGATTTAGGTTCGTTAGGTTGTTTACCCCAACAAATTTAATATGTATTTAATCCTGAAATTATAAAGATGAAACAGATACATTCATATTGTTTTTGCGCTCCTGGATCAACCACTTATAAATAGCTATATATCATAATATATTATAGTAATTATATACTAGTAGTATATTATATTATTATATATATATTATATGTAGGTCCTTATATAGTAATATTATTATATACTATACCATTATATATATATATATATTTTATATATACGTATATATAATATAATCTATATATAACTACTTATATTATATATATATCAGTAGATAGTTAATTTTTTAATTATATATTATATTTATATATAATTATATATACTATATAATTATATATATATATACTACACTAAATACGCCTATATATATAATAATATAAATAAATAATATAATATTATATATAAGTATATATATATATATATATTATAGCATCATAAGATATAACTATATATAATATATATATAAAGTATATATAAGTGGCGTATCCAGGATTTTTTTTTCGGGGGGGGCCAACAAAATACGTTTCTTATATATATATATATTATATATATATATATATATTACTATTATATTTAGCTATTAATAGATATATATATATATAAATAATTATATATATATAGTATATATATATAATATATGCAAAAAAAGATTATTTTAACTAAGTTGGATTTTATCTGATATACCGGATACTTATACTTAAGAAATCCGGCTTAGTGTCGAGAAAAATTCAGGGGGGTTGGTCCCTGGCCCCGGATTACGCACTTTATATATATATATATACATCATATATATATATATAATACTATTATTATATATTATTGATAGATATCAATTTCTAAGATTTCAAGATATTAATAGCTTGATAAATATAATAGATATAAGCTATATATATATATATATAGTATTATATCTATAGTGTGACGATCGCTGGAATTGGGCAAAATAAAAAGTTTAAAGTAAGCGTTTGTTTTTCAACTTTGAAGCTCGCGACCCCAATGCCAAAGCATAAGTTATAAATCTCGGCGACCCCTTAATTACGGGCACCCATATATATATATTCGCC
>JABUQX010014990.1:27500-30000 GCA_015478945.1 Trachelipus rathkii
CTCAGAGCCGGTTGATGCATCGCCTGAAAATCACAGAAAAGATGATATGAGCATCAAAGAGAGGATCAAAAAAAAAAAAAGAGAGAGAGAGAGAGAGAGAGAGAGAAGAGAGATGTAGAGAGTATTGGGACCATTTGGAGAGGACAAAAATAAGCAGCCGACATGCTTCTGTGAAATATTATATATATATATTATATTATATATGATATATATATATATATAGTATATTATATATATTATATATATATATAATAATATATATGTATATATTATATATATATATATATTATATATATATATAGTATAAATATATATATAATATATATTTTAAAATAAAATTATATTTTAATACATTTTTATATTAAATTGTCACTCTTTCAGTACAAGTAATTTAAAAAAATAAATATATGACTACTGACAAATACTGTATAAAATTGACCCAACAAACATCGTGAACTAGGGGAATTACGGAGTCCGGGAGCCTGAGTCGCAAGGTTCTTGGTCGGAGCCAGAACCGAAATTTTTATATGGAACCGGAGCCGGCAGACGAAATTTTTGGGGGCTAGACCGGAGCCAAATTTTTTTACAATCTACCGAGTTGGAACATCAAAAAGGAGCTCCTCCGACCCGCAAGTACAACTTAAGCTATTTTTAATTTTTATGACTACAGGTTAATTATATAATATAGATATATATATTATATATATATATATATATATATTATATATATATATATATATATAAATATATAATATAAATATATATATATATATACTTTTATGATTTATTAATTAATATATATTATATATATATATAATACATATATATATATATATATAGTATATAATAATTATATATATTAGATATAATAATATATATTATAATACAGTAGTTTCAAAAAGAATCATCCATTTTGAAAAGAGTTATTATGAAAACTATTGAACATAGAAATCTGCGATTAAGTTTATGTTACAATACTAAGCATAAATATTTTTACATTACCAAATCAAAGGTGCTAAAATGTCCACCATTGAAATGCACGGCTAATATCCGTACGGTAGTTAAACTTCGTCCCAAACCTTGCTAGCATGTCTGCATCCACTGCTTCCACGGTGCTGTTCTGCGATCTTCAGTTCGGTAATGTAGCGGGAGAACGCAGGAACGCATAGGAAGAAAGATACGGCCTAAACAGCAGCCCGTGGATGCAGACACACTACGCATGCAGACAGCTCGGATATATAAGATTCTGACGAGATTAACTAGCTGTTACAGAGTACGACATATGCCATGCATCCATGGTGGACAAAGTGCAGATCTTTGATTTGGTATTGGAAAATATTTATGCTTAGTATGATAACAAAAATTAATTGCAATATTCGTGATGTTAATAGTTTTTCATAATAAATCTTTTTCAAATCGATATTCTTTTTGAAACACCCTGAATATAATAATAATATTAATATATAATAATATATATATATATAATAATATAATATATATATATATTAATATATATTATATTATAAATATAATATATATATATATATATAATGGATATGACAGTGCAAGCTTTTCATAATCTCAAAACCTTTGAAAAGTTTCCCAGAATTTTTATGTTTCTTATCTACAAAATTCAAACTAAAACACCATTGCCAAATATTTCAGGACAATCAACTAATATAATATATATATATATATATATATATATATATAAAATAATATATATAATATAATATAATAGTTGTACTCAGTATATATATATATCAGTATATATATATATATAGATATATAATATATAATACTTAATATGTGTCGGTGATTATGTTTTCTTACAGCAAAAGGTGTTGTGTGTATGTGTGCTTCGGTGATTACGTTCCCTTACAGTACGTAAGCGAGAGAATTTTCGATTTGACGATGACGCAGAGGCTTCTGGAGGATGGATGATGGAATGATGGATGGATGGAGGATTTTGAAAGGCTCTGCCTTGAGTGAATGCTGACTTTTTTTTTTTTTTTTAAATACAAACAAACAAAAAGTAAGGAATTTCTTTATTTTGATAATAAGTAAGGGGCCCTAAATTAATATAGTAGCTATATTTCACTATAAGCATTAACTGCTAATAGAGTGATGCATGACATTCTCGATGTTTCCGCTAGTAACGTATATATTTATATCGTGATCTATCTTTTCACACATGCTACTAGATTATTCCTTCATCGATTCTTCAGCCTTATGCGTTAGCCTCATGTTAACTAATATTAATTATATATATTATATACTATTATTATATATAATATATATATATATATTACTATATAATATTATAGATATATATATAATAATATATTATATATATTATAATAATTAAAGACCATAAAAAACGGGAGGAACAATACGGCTGGTCAATCAACATCTCGCTAAAAGGATTCTAAAATCCATTTTGTACATTTATGCTGGAATCTTCGATCCCATGTAACAACAATAATGGATAGGTACGTCC
>JABUQX010014990.1:37500-48267 GCA_015478945.1 Trachelipus rathkii
GATTTTACTATGTTTAAAGTAAGGTTTCTACCTTTAATAAGCACATTTATTTAAATAAGAAACCTGTCCACTGCTCTGAAAGAGGGCTCCAAGGGGAAACAAATGGAATTTTCTTCGAAATAATAATAATAATAATAATAATAATAATAATAATAATATAATAATATAATAATAGATTAATAATAATAATAATAATAATAATAATAATAATAATAATAATAATAATAATAATAATAATAATAATAATAATAATAATAATAATTAATAATAAAATAATAATAATAATAATAATAAATTAATAATAATAATAATAATAATAATAATAATGCAATACTCTAACTACAATATAATAATAATAATAATAATGCAATACTCTAGCTACAATATGATGATAATAATAATAATAATAATAATATAATAATAAAATAATATAATATAATATAATAATAATAATAAATAATTAATAATAATATAATAATTAATAACAAATAATAATAATAACTAATTCTTTGATACTCCTAGTTTAGTTCCCCAGATTTGTCGAAATTCAAACAATACAACACTCGGACTCTTCTTCTACTTACTTAGGAATTTGCTAGAGAAGATGTTTCGTCGGAAGAGTCGGTTATACACCATTGATGGTAAGTTACATTTTAAAGGTTTCCCAAGAAAAAAAAAATAGAAAAAAAAGGTAAAAGTTAAGTAAAATAAAATATTAAAAAGTAAAAATAAAATTAATAAAAAAATAGAAATAAATACTTGCAAAAAATATCTATATTCAAAAATTCTTATAATAATAAAGAATAATAATAAATAATAATAAATTAATAATAAATAATAAAAATATTAATAATAAATGTATCAATAATAATAAATAATAGAAATAAATAATAAATAATATAGAATAATAAGATAATATATTAATTAATAAACAATAATAATGAATAAGTAGAAATGAAATATAAAATTAAGATAAATAAATGAGATAATTAAATATATTATAATTAAATAATATAATAATTAATAAATAAATAATAATAAATAAATAAATAATAGTAATAATATAAATAAAATAGTAATAAATAATAATAATAAATATATAATAAATAATAATAATAGCTATAATAATTAATATAATGGAGAGGGATAATGTCATATAATAATAAATGAAGATTTATTATAAGAAATTTATACATGATATCACTAATAATTTATGATTTTATCAACAAACACAACACATCATTAAAAATAATAATTTATTTAATCATAGATTAATTATATAATATAAAATTCTGTAATACATAATAATAATGTAATAATAATAATAATAAATAATAATAATAATATAATAATAAATAATAATTAATAATAATTATAATAATAATAAGTAATAGTATATATATAATAATAATAAAAAGTATAATAATAATGTTAATAAAAAAAAAACTCTCTAAATATATTAATAAAAAAAATTTCAATTAATAATAATTAATAAGTAATTAATTTAATAACTTAAAATAAATATATTGTGCAAGGCGTAGAGGACGCAATGGTCTGCAAGATTATCTATGCAACTAGTTAATTATATTCCCAAAGCTATGGTGTTAGATATAAGCCTTTGGCTTTCCATTTGAATCAATCGTAGTTCCGAATGGCAAGTCCCCACTTTCTGGTCACGCCACACAATCCGTAATCAACGTAGTGGCACTGCAAGATCTCCATGCAAATCCGAATCAAAGATGATAAAGTATGTAATGGGTCTATTACAGAAAGAGAATAGAATTCCTAATAGTATCCGTGGAATTACTATTATTGAGCCCGTCTTTATATGCGTCACGCACCACTTTTATCCAGTGACATCAAACTCCTCGCAAACCGCCAAAAGATTAAGAGTACAGTAAGCGTGGTAGGTCTACATCAGAAGAATAAGAATTCCGAATGTATCCGAGGAATATTAGCCCTTGCGGTATGTCACCACCATGATATCCGTAAAGTGGCACCAAATGACCCATGCAACCTACAAATTGATAGTAGTGAATGACTAGGTCATCACAGAAAGAATAAGAAGGTCCAATGTATCGACTAATATTAGCGCTTTGCTATGTCACCACCAAAGTTAGTCCTCAGTGCGCAATCCAAAGCTCCATGGCAACCGACAAAAATTGCTAAGTATAATGTAAGTCTAACAGCAGATATAAGAATTAAGAAAGAGTGTAAGCTCTTAGTAGTTTAAGAGTAAAGACCAATAATTTTCTAATAATGATATACCAATGGTAGAGGTGTAAAATGAATATTTCCATTCTTTATGTATAAAAAATGTATTGATTAATATATAATAAATTCAATATCAAAAGCTAGCAAAAATACTTCAAATTTCTCTGTGAATAAAATATCAGTAATAGTATGACCTTAGTTTGGGTTGAATTAATATTTATTTTATTTATAAAAGTTTCGATTACTATATATGCTAAATATATGATAAATATATATAAATATATAATAAATAATAGAAAATTATAAATAAGAATGTATATTATAATATATAAATATTTAATATATATTATAAAATATATATAATGATAATAATATATAAATAATTAATATATATAAATATATTTAAATATAATATGATAAATAGCTCAGAAGGTGAGAGCATTCGCTTAAATCCTTAGCAAGTGGGAAAGGATGGCCATTGGGTTCGAAGATCCTGTTGGTAGTGAGAGAATGTGAACTATTCTCTAACAACTAGCTTCGTCCCATCAGACTGTTAAGAATAAGAATACGATTGGCAGACATTAAGTAATATGCTTTTTGCTAATGAGGAAACTTTGCACCGGTATCCGGCCGAAGATTTATAAGGAACTTTCGGCACCGTTAGCCAAGTGGATTTGACGTCGTTTAGGCCCCTGTTCCCTAAAGAACTATTGCAGCAGATAGGTGGTCCCGTGACGACTAAGGACGCAAGCCAGCGTTCCTATGAGGGATTCTGAAGGTAAGTTGAACATATTATATAAAATATAATTAATAATTAAATATATTTATATATAATTATAGAATTATAACGAGAGCCACTGGCACGACTCATCACTTACTACTGCTGCTTTACCTCAGTGTGAGGCGTGACACTACGGCGTAATATTAAATCGATATGCTGATGTGTATTAATAAATAATTATAGACTGGTCTCTAGTCTCATATAGTATAGTACGCAGAACAATCCACATATTTAAATATACACAAGTACTAAAACCCCAATTTATTATATTTTCAATCGTTGCTGATAGTAGAGCACATTAACTATTTAGTAATAATAATTTATTTATAAACGATTTAGCTAATATAATAATAGTCTTTATCAGGAGTATCTCCATTTCTCTCGTTATATACTATTTAAATATATACATCTAATGACTCAACTATTGTAATACTATATATCTATAAAGTGTAAGTAAGTATATAGGAGTATTTTGTGCCAAACACTGCCACAAATTAATTTGGGAGAACACCCACCCATTATGTATCGTCTAGGATAGAGTTCATATAGACATGTGCCATAATGCTTGTGGATTTGTCAGATTTAAGCAAAGAGGGCGTAATGATCAATCGTACACCTAAATTCTTCGGGGAATCAGAGACAATTTTATAGAGTAAGAGATTTTAATACAATTAATTTAAATAAATAATTATGATATACATGTATGAGGTGTGTTTGAAAATACCTTCCAGCATATATAATAAAGAAGTGAGTTATTGTTCGGTATAAATTTGAAATTTTTATAGTGGTGTGTGTGCATTATATAGAGCATCTTCTTAAAATGTCATGAGATAAGTATTACTACGATCTCTATCTAGTCTTTTTAATTCTCCCTGGTGTGCACAAAAACTGCATTTCCTCAATATAGATGTTTTCTTCTTAATAATTAAAATTTTCAAAAATTAAAAAAAATCAAAAAAAAATAAAATATTTTCATTTTCTACGTCACTGGATTTACAGTCACGAGAAAGACAAAGATGAAAAAAAAAAGAAAAAATAGTAATCTTTTCATAAGAAGAACAAAAGGAAAATAATGAAATACTTATACATTTCCAATCAATCCATCTTGGACGATTTTAATCATATAATATAACACTACGATTTAAAATTATTGGTTTACAAGAAATATAAAGAAGTTTTATTACAAATTAAATATAAATTTTTATTTATGGTTATATTATATATATATAATATATTAATGAGCTTAAAATATTCAAAACTATTTTATATTTTATTATTTTAAAATATAAATTTGATCAAGGAACTCGAGGAATTATTATATTATTTTTTCTTAAAATTAGGATAATATATATATATATATATTATATATAATATATTAATTATTTATAATAAATGTATATATATATAATATATATTATATTATATTAATTTAATATATTTATTAATTATATATAATTATATATAATTATTTTAATATATATATATATTAATATTATATATATATATATATATTTTATATAGTATATATATAAATTATTATATAAATAAATTATATATAGTGATAATTAAGGGTTAAGATATTAATATATATATATATATTATGTTCTCTTCGTTCTTGCACTTCAAAGAAACCTATACAAAAGATTTTCTAAAGTGAGGTGGGGCGAAACACTTCTGTGATAAAACTAGTTTTAACAAAATGTGATATAATATAATTATATTAACTTTAAATTATATACGAGGCTGATTTCAGTTAATCGATTGCGTACTCTCTCGCAGCACTCTAGGATACGTGGTCTCTTATATAACGAATTATAGTAATTTTATCGCGGATAGCGGTGAAAATACCTATTATAACAAAGGTACGGGATTAAACAAACCATATATAATAAAGTCAGATGATGATAATGTGTTTTGGTTCATTAAGAAATAAGACGTAATGAAGCCACATGGGGGAGGTGTGGGGCCGTGATTCGAGACTGTCCCCACAGCCACTAATACCAAAACGGGGGGATGGTACTCATGCCAAATTCACACATAAGCTATTCCCTATTAAGGGCTTATTATACAATATTTTTGAGATATATTTAGCTTGCGCGGTATTTCTTTATGATTTAGACTATATAGCTTAATAATATATAATTTAATACCTACGAATATGTATGGTGAATCATAATCTATAATTACTTCGTATATGATAGTTAATTAGGGTGTAAAAATCCGTCTGTTGTTTTCACCTACTATTGTTTAGACATACGGGTATATACGATTAGTTAGGGTGTGTTGTTATTGTTCTCATCTGCCATATTGGATCAATCAACCGATTATGCAGGGGGTAGTAGTGTATATATTATAATTTTGAGCCAAGAAAGAAGATTGACCATTTTTCCGAGACTGTTCGAGCGGGGGCATCTCTTGTAGACATGCAATAGTCACAAACGCTAAATACCTTTGGAAAATAAAATTGTTTATGTTATCCTAATTGTTTGAAGATTTTATATGAATTAATTTAGCATAGTATTATATATATAATAATAAAAAGAGATAATGATTTATTTAATGAATAGTAATCATCTGTGAGGGCAATACTAAGCGATGAGTAAATATATCAATAAACCTTAATCAGTCATAGAGGCCCTTGATAGTGATGTTATTCGAAGCCGTTTATACAGAGAAATTTTTCTTATTTGAATTATGTAAAACAACTACACTCATTGAATCACCATATTTTCCTGCCGACTTTAGCCTATAAGAGCTTGTGCAAAATAACCATCAAAATAAGCCTTAGATTAGAAGATTTAAAGCACAAGGCAATGATTATTATTCTTAAAATATTTGCTTTGGTAAATAAGTTAGTATTTTACAGCAATTCCTGAGCCATTATCTGGTGCCACTTCATTTTTTAAAGTTTATTGCTTAACCAACGTTAATAAAAAAGACGGAAAAAATTGAAAGGCTTTTCTAGAAAGTCATATATCTTTCGATTTATTTAATCTATTCTTTAATAGTGGCTCGTGTGCCTACCATAAGGATAAAAATTAATATATTATACATAGTGAGAGTGATAGATTACGATGAGAGAGACAATCAATAAGATAGAAAAATAGTAGCATCAGTGATAAATAACAATCCTCATGCATTATATGCGTATTGAAAAGGAGTATGTGATAAAAGATATAAAATGATGACAACGCGTTTACAGAGATCTTCAATCACATTCTATATAATAGTACTGAGTGAGTAAAACGATATATGGTTCACAAAAGCGGATCTTAACGGGAGGAAGATCCACACTTTAGAGAAAAAAATTGCAATGAACATATGCGATCCTTCTCTACAACCTAAATAAAAAAAAACACTAATGAGTATATAGGTAGAGATATATTATTTAAATTATCAGTCCAGGAAAATCCTTGAATGCAGTTCTTATGTTATATACATTGTTTACATACCTGAACACTACTCGATTAGCTCACATCCTATCAATTGAGCATCTCGCCAAGTTCAATTACTCACCCTTTTTTACTCTTTTATTGATAAATGAGAAGATAAGCCATACTGATCTTTCCTTATATAGAAATTGGCTACTCTCATAAATAAAAATCAACAAGACTGATGTATATGGGAAAATGTATACATAGGAAAAGTACTGACATCGCGCAACATGAAACGCTGAACATATGCCATCAAAGCATACATATGTAAATATTACAGAAGATGAAATAAGGAATGAATAATAAGAATGTAATATTAAGAATTAAGTAACGAATGGAATTGAAAGAGATAAGAATTAATTAAATTTTAAATGAATATTGTGGAAGATATATATCAAACTTGATTCCAATTTTAAAATTAAGGTAAATAATATGAACAACATAAATAAAGATAATTTACAAAAGTATACATGCAATTACCTAGAGTAGGGGCAATGCTATTGTACAATAGACGCAAGCGTAAGCGTGTTAGGTACAAATCTATTTAAAATACGATTCCTTATTAAATATTAAGATAGTTCAAATCTGATAATTGTATGACAGAGATGATAATATAATTTTTTTAAGTTTAATATTTTATTCTATATATTTAATTATTTATGTAAAACCTAACCGATATTAATATATTATAGAGTACCGTGTTAAATGTGATTTTTTAAGTCATATAGATTTTTCATTATTAATAATGTTACTATAGTATATTAATATTAATATTCCACTACTTAATGAAATGAATATTCGAAATATTAATATTTAATATATATATATATAATATTTAATTAAATATACTGATAAATATAATGAGTGCACAAATACTAAATATCACGCAACAAGCGAAGTAATTTAATTAAATTTTAATATACTAAGTCATAATATAAATTAAGTGAAAGCAGGTCTTATTATATATATAACTTATTTTACAAGTATAAATATATAACTATATTTTTATCCCCTTATTATATTTTATAGCAAATATAAAGAGAGTTCCTGTGTAAAGAAATAATAATAAACACATAACTCATTCGTCTTCATAGTCTATACGTCTCTCTCTCTTCATCTCTCTTAATTATATCTCTCTACTCTCTCATCTCTCTCTCTATCATCATCTCTCTCTTCATCCTATCATCTCTTCTAACTCTTCCTCTACTCTCTCACATCTCATCTTCTCTCTCTCCTCTCTCTCTCTCTCTCTCATCTCTTCCTGCTCTCAAAAAAAAAATTAGTTTTTATTTTAAAAATTTTATCCCCCATATAAACGATACGTGAGCATCTATCATATCAATTAAATCAATTTTAGAGGATAATTCTATAGTAAATGTCTTATGCTCATACAGAAAAAAGGTTTTATGTCTTGAGATGATAGAGAAAAAGTGTAATATATTGGACGCTTCGTTCCTAATTTAACGAATTGCTCGAATTTATAATAATATCATATTAAAGAAAGATAAATAAATATATTAATATGATTGAATACTACGAACATGCTACTTCAGAGATAAATGTATATCTTCACTCGAGCGTTCGATAATTTTTATGTCTTCTTTCACCAAACAAAAATTATCACTACGCACACAAAAACAGTTAATTAGGGAGACTTAAAATCATAAAGATACCTTAATGTGTATTCGTCAAGTCCCGATAGAATAGAATAAAAAGGATCTAATACAGAGAAATATAATATTAAATAGTAATATTAATAATTATATTATTATATAATTTAAGTAATATATTTTATATTACCGTATTCATATAAAATATATATATATATTATATAGAATATATCATATAAATATATAGTATAATATAATTATTATAATATATATATTATATATATTAATTAAAGATTATATATATATATATATATATAATATATAATAATATATAATTATATATATTATATAGCCCGTGGTTATGTTTTTTAAACATGTCCGTACAATTTATTTATTTTTTTTCTCTTATATTTTAATTACGTCACTATGCGGATAGTTTTTAACATTTTATCTTAGTATATATACTAACATATGTAAATTTAATATATATGAGAATACGAAATGACAATTCATATTTACCAAAGTTACAGAATATTATTTTTAAAGAAATTTATATTCCTCTAAAACTATCTAAATCATGAGTATTAGTCATAATCGTAAATATTCTTAAAAAAATAGCATAACATCTTCAGAAAAGTTCTCACTCATACTTACATAATAAAAACCGCTTGAATGTAAATTATTTGAAAAGGCAAAACGTATACAATAAGTCTCTTATTACACCAAATATAAAAAGAACATATATAACTACAAGACAAGACACCAAGAAAGTTGAGAATTATGTTTTTGTTTAGATAAAAAATTTCTCGTATAGATGAATACTCAGCACACTTACAGAAAGATAAACCAATTCAATAAATCTGGATCGAGCGTGAAATACCCTTTAAAAATTTTTAAAAAATATATTTAAAAAAAATTAAGAAAAAAAATAAATTATTAAGGGGAGAGCTCGAGCCGACGGGACCAGAGCGATTTAGGACTGAGTTTTCCAGTTACCCTTCTTTTATAGGTGAAGGGCGAGATATTTAGTACTAAATGGAACCTGCCACACTATATAATATAATATACCCAAATTACCCAACGAGCGGGAAGGTTCCGCGGAGACCCATCCCCGGATGGGGGAGGGAATAATTAACGTCCTACTCCATGTCGTTCCCTCGGTGTAAATCGCCCGCCACCCGACTCCGGCTAATCTTTGCGGTTTACCCTTGTGTATTCCTTTAGTTTATAGCTTTAAAATATAAAAATAAAAATAAGATTCATGACCATAACAATATAAGTAATATAAGTAAAAAAATATATTCTGACGAGTCGTAGAAAAATCCTTAATTGGGAGCTTATATGAGACATAAGTCTCCAGTTCTTCACATACAAATTTATTAGCTCTATAGAGAGCATTTAATAGCAGTATCGAGTAAAAAAACTCAACAAAAAAGAAGCTATTAAGACCGCGTCTCATCGTATCTCAAAAAATATTTGGAATTTGGAAATATAATTATTTTGTATATTTATATATATATATATCATAACCTATGTTTAATATGTGTATAGTAGTTCATATCATTTTTATATTTAAAATTGATTATCCTATATTAAATGATATAAGTATATATATTATATATATACTATCACTCCTAATATTAGTGTTACTTTATTATATTAATATATCTAAAATATTCAATCATTAATTATTTGGTGTATATTATTTAACTTTATTAAACTTATTTATTTTTCGTTATTGAAATGAGTCATTTTATGAAAATTTATTTCAAGTTGGTCATTCTATATAAACCTATATAGTAGATTTTGTATGATTAAGGTAGGTTGTTTGAGTATGAATTTGACTACAGCCGTATATTAATGATACTTATAGAGTGGTTCGAAAACTGCGTAAGAACACTACTAATCCAATTCCATATATACCTAATTGAACAACGTAATCCACTAATATAGTAATAAAATAAAAAATCAAACATTTAATATATATTTAAATAGATGATAATATAAATGAGAATAACAATGAAACTAAAAGACTTAATTATACCAGATTAATATAGAGATAATGAAGCGTCAATAAAAAATAAACAAAAAAAAATAATTTCCTATTTAGAATAAAATAATCTGTATACAAATGACTAAAATTGGTCACCGAGATTCAATAAATCTTGAATTTCTCGCTCATCATCTCATCCAAAACTTTTTTTATGTCTAGAGTTAAGTGATCCAACAACTCTTTCAGCTATAGCAAATGCTGTACTTTTTTTTGTTTTTTTTTGTATTATATTTATATTAAACAAAACGCATAAACTCACAAACCAAACATACAAAATATATAATGACAATACAACTTATAATTCAAAAGCTCAAATTATAATATATTGAATATATAGTAATCTAAAATATTAATATATATTAATATAATATAAATAATACCTATATAATTGATAACCTTAACTTAATTAATACTTAATAGTATATATATGCATATATTTATATATGGTACTATAATATATATTATATATATAGTTATATAAGTTTTCCTATATATATATATAATAATATTAATTTATATAAATATTATATTTTATATATATACCCTAACAATTCTATATAGATTAGTTAATAATTTCAAAAAGTTTCTTTTACATCTTCTAAAAAGCATACATATATATCAAAAATTGGTGCATTCCTTATAGTGATATATACTCTACTACATATACTCTGCTCC
>JABUQX010014991.1:0-5000 GCA_015478945.1 Trachelipus rathkii
AGGGATACTTCTCTAGGTAATTCTAACCTCACGGGCATAGCCCATTCAGGAGGGGAACTTCTCTAGTAATTCACACCTCAGGGCATAGCCAATCAAGGAAGGGAACTTCTCTAGTAATTCACACCTCACGGGCATAGCCTAATTCAAGGAGGGGAACTTCTCTAGTTTATTATTTCACACCTAACGGGCATAGACCTATTAAAGGAGGGGACTTCTCTAGGTAATTTACACCTCATGGGCATAGCCCTATCAATGGAGGGGAACTTCTTAGGTATTCACACTCCGGGCATAGCCCTCATTCAAGGAGGGAACTTCTGTAGTAATTCCACCTCACGGGCATAGCTATTCAAGGAGGGGAACTCTCTAGGTAATTCACACTACACTAGCCCTATTCAAGAGGGGAACTTCTCTAGGTTAATTCACACCTCACGGGCATAGCCCTATTACAGGAGGGAACTTCTCTAGTAATTCACACCTCACGGGATCACAGGCATAGCCTTATTCAAGGAGGGGAACACTCCTCTAGGTAATTCACACCTCACGGGCATAGCCCTATTCAAGGAGGGGAACTTCTCTAGGTAATTAACACCTCACGAGCCTATTCAAGGAAGGGGAACTTCTCTAGGTATTCACACCTCACGGGCATAGCCCTATTCAAGGAGGGCGAACTTCTCTAATGGTACTTCCACTCACGGGCATAGCCTACTTCAAAAGGAGGGGATCTAGGTAATTCACACTCACGGGCATAGCCTATTCAAGGAGGGGAACTTCTCTAAGTAATTCAACCTCACGGGCATAGCCCTATTCAAAGAAGGGGAACTTCTCTAGGTATTCAACACCTCACGGCATAGCCCTATTCAAGGAGGGCTAACTTTTCTAGGTAATTCACACTCACGGGCATAGCTAATTTCAAAGGAGGGGAACTTCTCTATGTAATCCACACCTCACGGGCATAGCTATATTCAAGGAGGGGAACCTCTAGTTAATTCCACCCCTCACGGCATAGCCCTATTAAGGAGGGAACTTTCTAGGTATTCACACCACACTCAACGGCATAGCCTATTCAAGGAGAGGAACTTTTCTAGGTAAATTCACACCTCACGGGCTAGCCTATTCAAGGAGGGGACTTCCTCTAGTTAATTCACACCTCACGTGCATAGCCATTCGAGGAGGGGAGCTTTCTCTAGGACTTACTTCAACCTCAATGGGCATAGCCTATACGAGGAGGGACTTCTCTAGGTAATTCACACCTCACGGGCATAGCCCTATTCAAGGAGGGGAACTTCTCTAGGTAATTCACTCCTCACGGGCATAGCCCTATTCAAGGAGGGGAACTTCTCTAGGTAATTTACACCTCACAGGCATAGCACTATTCAAGGAGGGAACTTCTCTATTAAATTCACACCTCACGGGCATAGCCTATTAAAGGAGGGAAACTTCTCTAGGTAATTCACACCTCGCGGGCATAGCCCTATTCAAGGAGGGGAACTTCTTTAGGGAATTCACACTTCACGGGCATAGCCCTATTCAAGGAGGGGAACTTCTCTAGGTAATTCACAAATCACGGGCAATAGCAATTATTCAATGGGGGAGGGGAATTCTCTAGGTTAATCTCACACCTCAGGCATAGCCCTTTTCAAGGAGGGAACTTCTCTTAGGTATTCACACCTCAACGGGCATAGCTTATTCAAGAACGGGACTTCTCTAGGATATTCACACCTCACGGGACAATAGCCTATTCAAGGTGGGGATCTTCTCTAGGTAATTTACACCTCACGGGCATAGCCCTTTTTAAGGAGGGGAACTCTCTATGAATTCACACCTCACGGGCTATAACTAAAACTTTCAAGGAGGGAACTTCTCTAGTAATTACACCTCACGGGCATAGCCTATTCAAGGAGGGGATTCTTTAGGTAATTCACATTTACGGGCATAGCCCTATTCAAGGAGCGGACTTCTCTTGTATTTCACACCTACGGATAGCCTATTCAGGAGGGGGAACTTCTCTAGTAATTCACACTCACGGGCATCGCCCTATTCAAGGAGGGGAAACTTCTCTAGGTAATTACACCTCACGGGCAAGCCTATTCCAAGGAGGGGAACTTCTCTAGTAATCTCACACCTCACGGGCATAGCCCCTATTCAAAGGAGTGGACTTCTTCTAGGTAATTCAACGACTCCGGGCAAAGCCTATTCAAGGAAGGGAACTTCTCTAGGTATACACCTCACGGGCATAGCCTATTCAAGGAGGGGACTTTCTCTAGGTAATTCACACCTCACAAGTATAAGCCTATCTCCAAGGAGGGGAATTCTCTAGGTAATTCACACCTCACGGGCTCAGCCCTATTCAAGGAGGGGGAACTTCTCTAGGTATTTCACTCCTCACGGGCATAGCCTTTCAAGGAGGGGCACTTCTCTAGGTAATTCACACTCACGGGCATAGCGCTATTCAAGGAGGGAAACTTTTCAGTTATCACCACCGCTCACGGGCAATGCCCTATTCAAGGAAGCGGAACTTTTCCTAGGTAAATTCACAACTCCGATACAACCTATTCAAGGAGTGAAACTTCTCTGGTAATTCACAGCCAATCACAGGGATAGCCTATTCAAGGAGGAGAACTTCTCTTAGGTAATTCACACATCGCGGGCATACTATTCAAGAGGGAACTTCCTCTAGTAATCTCAACTCACAGGTATATGCCCTTATTCAAGGAGGGAACTTCTTTTAGGTAATTCACACCTACGGGCATAGCTATTCAGGAGGGGACTTCTGTAGGTAATTCACACATCACGGCATAGCCCTTATTCAAGGAGGGGACTTCTCTAGGTAATTTCTACCTACACGGTATAAGCCCTATTCAAGGAGCGGGTGTTCTCTTAGGTAATTCACACCTCACGGGCATAGCCCTCTTTCAGGAGGGAGAACTTCTCTAGGTAATCAAGAACCTCACGGGCATAGCCTTTCAATGGAGGGGACTTCTCTAGGGTATTACACTCACGGGCATAAGCCCTCTTCAAGGAGTGGAACTTTCTCTAGGTACTTAACCTCATGGGATGCCTATTCAAAGGAGGGGAATTCTTAAGTTAATTTCACACATCACGGGCATAGCCTATTCAATGAGAGGGAACTTTCTCTAGGTACACTTCCACACCTCACGGGCATACGCCTAATTCAGGAGGGGAACTTCTCTAGGTAATTCACACCTCACGGGCATAGCCTATTCAAGGAGGGGAACTTCTCTAGTAATTCACAACTCACGGGCATAGCCTATTCAGAAGGGGAACTTCTCTAGGTAATTCTAACTCACTGGGCATAGCCTATTTAAGGGGGTACTTCTCAGTAATTCCACATCAGGGCATAGCCTATTCAAGGAGGGAACTTCTCTAGGTAATTCACACCTCACGGGCATGGCCCCTATTCAAGGAGGGGAAACTTCTCTAGTTAATTTCACGACTCACGGGCCATAGCCTTTAAGGAAGGGAACTTATCTACGGTTAATTCACACACACCTCACGGGCATAGCCTGAGGGGAAACTTCTCTAGGTAATACACACCTCACGGGCATAGCCCTATTCAAGGAGAAGAACTTCTCTAGGTAATTCTCAACTCACGGGGCTAGCCTTATCAAGGAGGGGAATTCTCTAGGTAATCTCCACTCACGGGCTAGCCTTCAAGAGTGGAACTTCTTCTAGGTATTAACACTATGGGCATAGCCCATTCGAAGGAGGGGAAACTTCTCTAGGTATTCACACTCACGGGCATAGCCCCTATTCAAGGGGGGAACTTCCTCTAGGTAATTCAACACCTCACGGGCATAGCCTATTCACGGAGGGGAACTTCTCTAGGTAAATTCTACCTAGGATCCGGACTAGCGTATTCAGGAGGGGAACTATCTTCTAGGTAATTCCAACCTCAACGGGCATAGCCCCTATTCAAGAAGGGGAACTTCTCTAGGTAATCTCACACTCACGGGCATAGCCCTATTAAGGAGGGGAACTTCTCTAGGTAATTCACACCACCACGGGCATACGCCTGAGGGGAACATTCTCTGGTAATTCACCTCACAGGGCATATGCCCTATTCAAGGCAGGAGAACTTTCTAGGTATATTTCACACCTCACGGGCAAGCTTATTCAAGGAGGGGAACTTCTGTAGGTAATTCACATCACGGGCATAGCCCTCTTCAAGGAGTGGAACTTCTCTAGTAATTTAAACCTCATGGGCATAGCCTATTCAAGGAGGGGAAACTTCTCTAGGTAAATCACACCTACGGGCATAGCCCTATTCAGGAGGGGAACTTCTCTAGGTAATCTCCACCTCACGGGCATAGCCTATTCAAGGAGGGAACTTCTTTAGGTAATTCACACCTCACGGGCATAGCCCTTATTCAAGGAGGGGAACTTCTCTAGGTAATTCACACCTCACGGGCATAGCCCTTACTTTCAAGAAGGGGCGACTTTCTCTAGGTAATCAAACCTCAGCGGGCATAGCCTATTCAAGGAGGGGGACCTTCTCTAGGTAATTCACACCGTCACGGGCTAGCCCTATTCAAGGAAGGGAACTTCTCTAGTAATTCACACCTCACGGGCATAGCCCTATTCAGGAGGGGAACTTCTCTAGTTAATTCACACCTCACGGCATAGCCCTATTGCAAGAGGGGAAACTTCTTCTAGTAATTCACCACCACACCTAAGCGGGCTAGCCTATTCAAAGGAGAGGAATTTCTAAGGTATTTCACAACCTCACGGGCAGCCGTAATTCAAGGGGGGAACTTTCTAAGGTATCCTCACCCTCACTTGGCATAGCCCTATTCGAGGCAGGGACTTCTCTTAGGTATTCACGGACCTTCATCGGGCATAGGCACTATTCGAGGAAGGGACTTCTCTAGTAATTCATCACCTCCGGGCATGCCCTTCTAAGGAAGGGAACCTTCTCTAGGTAATTCACTCCTCACGGGCATAGCCCTATTCAAGGAGGGGAACTTCTCTAGGTAATTTAC
>JABUQX010014991.1:15000-32960 GCA_015478945.1 Trachelipus rathkii
GAGAAACCTTGTCATTACAACTAGCATAAGTTGGTCTAAAAGTCAAAGTGTAACAAACGCAAAGTTTTTTGAGCAATTTTATGTTTCACAAAGCAAGAGTGTGAATATATTCTAATAGTCTTAGAAAAGTGTTTAATGGGTAACACAAAAGACTGTTACTTATAGTGGCTATATAATTTTCTAGTCTTGTTGAACATAGCTAATGTTCGCCACAATATTGAGCCAAAGTGTATAAGGTAGGTGAAATGTAAGAGGTGCGCTTATTACCAGAACTAAGGACTGATAATATGCTTCATAAGGTGTAACACATTTGCTTATGCTTACTGTTTATCTTAAAGAATTTTGTGAGGATGTCTCTCAAACTGGTATTTTTATTACAGTATCTCATATTTTTTTTTCTCTTTTAATATTACCTTCTTATTTTTATTTTTAATAGTGTCTTTTTTAATAATATATGTTTAGGACATTTTTTTTAACATCTACTTGTTTCTCATATCATAATACTATGCTTTTACTATATAATATACTTTGCTTATATAAGATGTATCAAAATTATCAAATATCTTATATCAAAACACTTACTTAACAACTCCAATTTATTAATTGATAGATATATATATAAAATATATCTCCTATAGTCATTTATAAAACATATATATATATATAAATTATATATATATATATATATATTATATTATTATATAGTATATTTATATATATATTTATATATATATATATATATATATATATATATATATATTATATATATATATATATAATATATATATATATATATATATATATATATATATATATATATATATATTTATATATATATATATATTATTTTTATGTTTTATATACATTATATATATATATATATATATATATATATATATATATATATATATATATATATATATATATATATATATATATATATATATATATATCGAAAGATCGAACTTCGAAAAGAATTTATCCTTAGCAAAATGGAAGAACAAGTCCTCCACTGTGGTCGTTGGCTCCGGGTCAAAAATCGTTATATCATTCAACTTCCTATAATCGACGCATACCCGGTTTGACCCATCTTTTTTTTTTACCACAACGATGGGGAAAGCGTAAGGCGAGTCTGATTTCTGTATTATGCCTAAATCCAGCATATCTTGAATTTCCATCTTGATTTGCGGTCTAACCGAATAAGGTAAGGCATACGGTTTAGATTTTATAGGATCGCTGCTAGTGAGTATGATTCTATGTTTGGAATTCCTACAACACCCTGGTTTATCGGTGAATATGTTTGTAAAACGCCGCAGCATCACTTTCACCTCTTCCTTTTCTTGCTCCGAAAGATTCTTATCTATGATGACTTCACTGGCTTCCTCGCTAATTCGCCCCCCCATAATTCCACCCGGGAGATCGAAAGAATCCTCATCGTCGTCCTCCAGTATTCCAACAGCGGCCAGTGTTGAATCCGCGTTCTCAGGGTTTACCTCTTCGATTCTTTCCACATATTTTTTTAGCAGGTTAATGTGGTAAATTTTTACCTTCTCCTTACATTTTATCTTATAATTACAGCCACCAACTGCTTCAACAACAGCGTATGGTCCCTTCCACCTCATCAATAGCTTATTATAAGTGGTCGGCAACAGCACTAAAACTTTATCCCCTGGCAATAAGTTTCTGCATCTTACTCCCTTATCATAATGATGTTTATATCTGTCACGAGACCTCTCCAAATTTTCCTTGGCTATCTTCAGAGTTTCCTCTAATCTTTTCCTTAACTTGAATACGTATTGATAGGTATTTTCCACACCGTGATCTACTTCTTCCAGCCACAATTCCTTTAAAATTTTCATCGGTCCGCGTACAGTCCTACCGTAAAGGAGTTCGAACGGCGCGAAACCTGTACTTGCTTGCGGTGCCTCCCTATATGCGAACAATAGAGGATTAATATATTTTGGCCATTGTCTCGGCTGTTCGTCACACAATCTTCTCAACATTGTTTTTAGCACGCCATTGAAATTTTCGGATAGTCCGTTTGCCATTGGATGATAGGGGGAAGTATGTATCTGCCTAATCTTTAGTATTTTCGAGACCTCTTTCATTAATCCGGATACGAACTGAGTTCCAAGGTCCGATAATACCTCTTCTGGTATACCAAGGCGACTATAGATATCGACTAAAGCACCAGCCACAGTCCTGGAATCTATATTTTTGAGGGGAATTGCTTCGGGGTATCGTGTCCCGTAGTCAACGAGCGTCAATATAAATTTATGGCCTTCTTGTGAAGGGGGATTTATAGGCCCGACCAAATCGATGGCCACCCTCTTAAAGGGTTCATTGATTATAGGTACCTTAGTTAATGGTGCGCCCGCCATTCTTATATTCCTCGAGGTTTTTTGGCATATATCACATGAACGACAGTACCTAGTGACATCATCGTAAAGCCTCGGCCAATAAAAACACGTCCTTATCCTATCATAGGTCTTTTTGATGCCTAGGTGTCCCGCTAAAGGCGCGTCATGGGCCAACTCCATTAGGGAATTCCTTATCTTATGCGGTACTACGACCTTTTCCTCTTGAATACCGTTACGGACTTCACACTTATATAATATACCCCTTTCTATTTTATACCTTCTATCACCGACTGAGATTAAGTGGCGTATTCTCCCAAGTGTTTCGTCGGACCTTTGTAGGTCTGATAGTTCATTCCTCTTAATCTCCAACCCTTGTTCCGTGGATAACCTCATTTTAAAAGGATGTAAGGCGGAGTCATTCCTTCCACAAGCATCTGGATTTGATTCATCAGTGCTTGAACTAGTAAACTACTTCCGATGGGTTCGTTTTGTCGATTCACCTCGTTTAAGGCGCAGGCGGGCTTTACCGACTCGTCATTGTTACAGATAACAGGGTCGTCTCCCTGGATACTCCTGACACTGGTTATCTCATTTCCATAATCATTGCTAGTAGCATCTTTAGAGTCCACCGCTACCTTTTTTTCAACGTCGATGACTTCGGGTCCGAGGGTACCTTCGATGTTTCCAATCGTTAGATCATACAGTGCGTCATCCAAACAGAGTGCTTCTACCTCTCCTGTATAAAATGGCGTCTCGATAAAAATATGCGCTTCCGGTGCTATCCTTAAAGTATTGTCGATCAGTAACATTTTCTTGAAGTTCCCTGTAAGTTGTTCTTCATTGACGAAATTACGTTTAACAATTACGCCGCTACATCCCGTGTCCCTTAAAACGTTGACGCGCTGACCGTTTACCTTTCCATATGTAACGGGCATTCGGTTGTCGTCTTTTGACATTTGTCGACACGACAGGGATATTACCGGTATAGATTTACCTTCCACACTGATTTTGCCATCATGGATGAAATTGCGTACGTCGTCGATCTCTTCGTTGATTAAACAGCAAGAAGCGGTAACGTTATCCTGGGGGCGGGTAATAATCTGTGTCGCAGCGTTTTTAATTTCGTTGTGGCCCTGACGTCTCGAATTCCATGTTTTGTTATCGTGATTATAATTCCTGCCATACTTTTGTTTGAAATTACCGTTTCCGTCTCTGGATGAATAACAGGTCTTATGGTCATGACCCCTCTTTCCACAATTTCCGCAGGTTTTGGAATTAATCTGTTGGCCCTCATATTGATTTATACCTCTTTTATCCTTGTCGTTAAGAGGGGGCAGAAATGGTATACTAGTGTCGATCTTTTTGAGACTCAATTTTCTACCTCTTGCCTGGAGATATTTATCAGCGCGAGATGCCAGTGACTCTATATCAGAGAGTCCAGTTTCCCTAAGATAGACCGATAAATCTTTGGGGCAAGATATTAGAAATTGATCGGAGGTGACTAGGTTCACTACTCCTTCATAATTTGCGTCAAAAGACGACAGTTGAATCCATTTTGTTAAATAGGATTTGATTCTATTCAAAAACTGAAGAGGAGTTTCTTCTCCCTGCGGTTTTGCGTCCCTAAATTTAGTTCGATAACCCTCCTCCGTATAATTATATTGAGTCAATAGTGCTTGCTTGAGGTTAGCAAAGTTGGTCGTATCTTCGGATGGGAGTTTACTAAATACGGACAGAGCGCGTCCAGTAAGGAGTGCACTTAAATATAATGACCACAAGCCGGCATCCCATCTAGAGGCTGTAGCATAATTCTCAAACCTTTGAATATAGGCATCCATTTCGTCGGTGGCCTCGTTAAATGGTGCTAGATTAGGTACTTTAGCGTTGAGATGACCGTTGCCACCGTTGTTTACAACGGGTGGTTGTAATTGCGCTTGAAGTCTGATACGTTCCAGTTCATGACTTCTTATACGCTCGGCTTCTGCTCTATTACGTTCATCCTCATCTTTCTTAGCTTGAATTTCTTCTTTCTTAGCTTGAATTTCTTTTTCCCTAAGGACAGCTTTGCGTTCGTCCTCTTCTTTCTTAAGGACAGCTTTGCGTTCGGCTTCTTCCGGTCCGGAAGCACGTTTGATTCGTTCTTTGATGAACTCTAGCCTCTTTGCTATGCTGTAAGACGAAGATCCTTGCTATTATTGGAGACTACGTGCGCTTGTGTCCATCGTGCAGAATATTATATTCAAAGAGTCAGGAGAGAAATCTATGAACTTATTCGTGACAGGCCAAACGAATTTGTGCAAGAAAGGGCCGATGGCTTCGTTGCGGGTTTCTTGTATAATAAATGATGCTAATTCTGTTGTCTAGGGGGGAATTAGAATAATGCCTCAGCATGTTTAGTAAAATAAAAGATCCATTTCCTAATAAGGTTAATTAACTGATATTCCGGAACATTATTGAGAAAGTATTCAGAGGTGAAGAAGTGGCTTCTGATGAAGAAGACAATTTATAATATTTTAATAGAGTATTATTAGCCACGAAGTGATTAGGTCAAAAAGCCCTAATCACATAAATTTAACATTATATATATCTATATCTGACGGTATCCCAGATTAGCCAAATAGCAAATTATAATATTTTTTGCATACAAAACTAATGTTAAGTTTATAAATATTTTTTTAGCGCAGAATTCGTAATACTTGATCAAAATTAATTATATATGTAGTTCTGAACATTAATACCTTGTTGAAAAAATAATAAATGAATGCCTCATAAATTTGAGTAAGAAGTTCAACATTAATTCGCTTATTGAATAACTAATAATGTATTGCATAATTTGAGATAAAGATAATCATCTTCCATAAATTTAGGTCGATAGATGGTATTTTATGCAGTCTTCTTGAGACGATCGTGAGGTGATGAAGCTCAAGATTCTCACTCGGCGTTCTCCGTAACGTGGATATATTATATATATATACTTATATACTACCTATAATATATATATATGATAGTTATATATAATATATACTATATTATATATATATAGTAATATTGGAAGGTATAGTATAGGTATATATTATGTATGAGTGATATATATATTATATAGTATATATATATATATATACATAGTATAAATTTAACTATATTATAGGTTAGTACTGATAGTATATATATATAAGTCGTAACTGTATATTTGTGATTATAGTGAGTATTAATGTATATATAATATATAGCTGAGTATCAATATTACCGTATAGGCTATAGTAATATATATAGTAATATACGTAATATAATATTGAGTGATAATAGTGATATTATATGCGTAGTATAGAGTTAATAATAGTTATAACTCTATACTGAGGTAAGATAATATATATACCAGAAATGATAATATGTAGTGTATAGCGGCGTAGTCTTAAGCCATATACACGATATATACGGTCATATAGGAACTATGTATAGTAAGGGGAAATATATATATAGATATAATATTATATAGTATATATACCGTTATTGAAGCTACATATATATAGCTTATAGTAACTACTGTTAAAAGGAATAATATTCAGAATATAATAATGATTAAAAATTATAAAATTAAATTTAAAAATTTCTACATTTGATCACGATAATAAAAAATTATCTTATATATTAAATTAATATATTATATATATATTATATATATTATATATATATATATATATATAATATCAATCTATAAATATAATATATATATATATATATAATATAATATATATATATTAGTGATATATATATATATATATATATATATATATATTAATATATATAAATATATATATGAATATATATATATATATTATATATTATATATATATATATATAATATATATATATATAATATATTATTATATGATATTATATATATATATAAATAATATATATAAAATATATAGTATATGTATATATATATATATATATATATATATATATATATATATATAATATATATAGTATATAATATACTATATATATAAATAATATATATATTATATATATATATAAATATAAATATATATATATAGCTTATATATATATCTATATAGTGTATATATACTATATAATATATATATATTATTATCTATATATTATATATATATATAACTATATATAATATATACTATATATAATATAGTTATATATATATATATATACTATATAAATATTATATATATATAGTATATCAATATCTATTTATATATTTTAGTATGATCATAGTATAAATATATATATATATATTTAATATATCATATATATATATATAGTAGTATAATACGTAGTATATATATATATTATAATATATATATATAATGAATATATATAGTATAAATATATATAGTCATATATTAATATATAGAATATATGATATATATTATACTATATTGATATAATAATATATGAATATAAATAATTAAATATATATAGATATATATATATATAATAATTATATAATAATATATATATATATTATTATATATATATATATATATAATAGTAGTATATACTATAGTATATATATGATTATAGAGTCGTCTATATATCAGTGGCGGCTTTTAGGGGTAGGCAGAGTAGGCAACGCCTACTTGCCATACGGGTCGAGCGCAAAAAATATTAAAAAAGCACAATGATATATTATATATATATAGTACAGTATATATTATATATATATAATACTGATACTTATATATATATATATAATTATTATATATATTAGTATATCATAAATATATATATATAAGTATATAGTATATATATATATATATTATATATGCATATATATACATATAAGAAGTATAGTTATATATATATAGTGATATTATATAGGTGCATATTAATATATATATATATATAGTAATGTATTTAGTCCGTATTGTATATATATATATGTATATCATATATATATATAATATAGTAGTATATATATATAGTACATGATTGCGTTCGAAGTCTAACTTTAAGATGCCGGCATCAATTTCTACTCGATTTCCTTTTTATAGTAAGCGATCGTGGCAAATTGTGTAATGCTCTCGGAAGTCAAAAATAGTCTTAGTTCTCTAGGGCAAGGAAATTTGGATGGTTGCCGTGACGAGTCATGTATCAGTGCATTTTTTTTTTTAACATAATCTCCATTTAATTGCATTGAAGCAGAAATAAATAATAATAATTATTAAAAACAATAATTTCATGATATTGACGAGTGTCAATAATAATTATTTTATTGCTACTTGATCACTCTTATGATCTACTGTATTTTAATTCATTAATCCATTTATATAATTATTGCATCAACTCTGCGAGTCGGAGAAATACGCGTCTATCGGCGGATGACTTATAGTGTTGCCTCTGACCTTCCACTGGATCAGGTTGCGTATAGTTTGCACTTTTATTCAAATCATATAAAGATTGTTGTGGAGTTCTATTTGATATACGTTTTCCTATTATGTTTATACTGATTTGGTTGTGATTTTTAAAATAAAAATTGAGCTGTTTAGTTTTTGTAAATTACGCGGAATCATTGCACATCGTATTCGATTTTAAAGGTTTACAATAAATAATTAACTAAATTCTTTTTCGAATGGTTGTACTAGCCTATTGAGAATTAAAATGTTTAGACAAATGTGCAATACAGGCGAATGATTTCGTATATGAATCTATTCATTCTCTTGCATATCATGTCGCTGTATATAGTATATATATAATAACTATAATATACTATATATATATATAATAGATATATATATATATGTATATATATAATATATATATACTATATATATATATATATATATATATACCATATATATATATATGTATATCATATATATATATATATAATATAGTATATATATATTACTATATGATATTATTATATACTATATTAATATATATATTTATAAATATATATATTACATTATATAATATATATCATATATATATATATATATATATATTATATATATATATATTATATATATATATATATATATATATAATGATATATTATATATATATATAGGTATAATATTATATATATATATAGCTATATATATATATATATATATATATATATATATATATATATATATATATATATATGGCATGAAAAAATAACACAGAAATTTGCTGCAAGAAAAGAAAGAAAAATTGATCTTCTTTATAAATAAATGTGAGTAATATATATATTATATATATATATTATATATATATATATATATATATTATATATAGTATATATAGATATATATAGGTAGTGAGTGGGCTCAAGTGAGAATGACGATTTATACGCAGCGTGTGATGGCCGGGGTAGACGTATATACTATATATACGGCTATAGAATGATAGTAGTATATAATATATTATCTATTATATATATATATATACTATATATAATATATAATATAGTATATATTAGATTTGCCCTAAACGTCATAGAGAATTCTTTGACCACGAGCCGGACCACTGATATATATTATATGATATCTATATATACTATATATATATATATATATATACACTTATATTATATATAAGTATATATATATATATATATTATATATATTATTATATATATATATCATATAATATATATATATATATTATAATAATATATATATATTATAAATATATAATATAATTTATATAATATAATACACTACTAATATAGATTAATATATATCTATACATATATTATATATATATATATATATACTATATACTATATATTATTAGTTCTATATATATATATATAGTATATGATAATAATATATTATTATATATTATATATATATATATTATATATAATATAGTAGAGCGCTCCTCTAGCTCAAGTTGGTAGAGCACTCGCTTAGCAAACGAGGGGGCCCAGGTTCGAGACTGGGTCGGAGCGAGAGAATGTGAGCTATTCTCTAGTAACCTAGCCTCGTCCCACTCAGACGTTAATGAGTAACAATTTGTGGTGTGCTTTGCACTACAAATTGGGAAAACTTCCCGGCATCCGCGATAGGTCTGGCCAGCCAGCGGATTTAGCCGTTAGGCCCTTGTTTCCCAAGGACCTTTCTGAAGGGTCCCACTGACAGGACGAAAGTCCTTACTGGGGGTAGATGATTAATTTTATATATATATATATATATATATATATATATATATAGTATATATTATATATAATAATATATATATATATATATATATATAGTATATATATACTATACTATATATAATATACTTTAAATATATTATATATATATATATATAGTATATTATATATATATATTATATTTATATATATATGATATTATATAATATATATATATAGTAATATATATATACTATATATATATCTATATACATACAGGGCCCTCTTAACCATTCATTCCGCCCTAGGCAAAAAATTCACCTAAAGCAATAATGTAAAATTATATATATATATTCTATATATCATATATATATATATATTAGGTATGTTATATATTATCGTAGAGTTACATAATATGTAGTACTATCAAGGCTGTGAGTATATACTATGATAGGTATTCAGGATTGTAATATACATATACATGGAATATACTACTAGTAGATGTATAGTCATATAGTGTGTATGTGACGTATAGTTTTTTTCAGGCCGTGTTCTTAGTGCCACCTCAGGGGCACCGCCCATATTCTCCGCTGCCCTAAGGATTTTTGCCTAGTTGCCTATCGGTTAAGAACAGGGTTTCGTGGATATTAGCTCAGATTAGTTGTAGTTGATATAGTATGTGCCTATGAACAGGTATTTATTATACGTATACAGTATATAATATATATATCTTATAGTTATCTATGCAGTGGGAAAGGTGAATGGGCGCGTGACTAGAAGGACACTGGACGCTAGCATGGTGTAACTATCGATATAGTGGACGTTGGCGATCATAGACTGAGTAGTTTTTAAGGAGTAGTATAAAGACAATGGCGCGTCTAGAATGCAGATAATATATTTATCATAGTAAATTGTATGAGGCGTTTACCGTATGATGCTGAGTGTCGTGTATTAGTCAGACGCATAGTGTGGAGTGATATCTATACACCACTAGTGACTATGTATATATAAGGTTATATATATATATATATATCAGGGTGAAGTCACATTCCGCTCTTTAAGTCCGCTCGAGCGGAATACCAGAATAGGTGCGGACTAACGGAGGTGCGGAGACGTCAGGAAATTAGCTGGACTTGCACGCTGCTGCGGATCCCACAAAAAAGCTTGCTGCTTTTTTTCCGCCACGTTTTTGAAAAATTGAAAGTATAGGTTTACTTATTAGAATTCTTAATTGGTTAAGAATAAAGAAATATAATTTTTATTTTTTAAGTTTATAAAACTAATTATACTTTTAGTCTAAGACTTACTGTTTTTTAATAATTAAACTTACCAAACCAATCTCAACCTCCTTAATGATACCATATATAATAATGAACATTAAATTATTTAACAGAGCTAATGCTATTACCCCTAAAGCTATACTTAAATAATTATAATTAATTATATAATATATACACTAGGCAATATCTAAATTAATTCTGTGTAAAACCCATATATTAATATATTATATATATATATATATATATATACTAGTATATATATAGTATATCTATATATATAAATTATAACTATCTATATATATATGAATATATATATATATATACTTTATATATATATATAATATATATATATTTAGTATATATATGTAAATATATATATATATATATATATATATTATTATATATTATATATATATATATATATATATAGATAGCTATAGGTATATATATATATTATATATATACTATATATAGTAGTAAATTTATATTATCTTATATATATTTTTGTTTTACACAGAATTGATTAATATATATATATATATATAGTATATGTATATATATATATATATTAACTATATATATATATATATATATATGTATATATTATATATTATATTATATATATTATATATATTATGATATACCTATAGTATCATGGCGTACCTTGAAGATTATAATTGGGTAGGCAGCTCTATATATATATATAATATAATATATTATATAATATATATATATATATATATATATATATATATATATATATATATATTATAATAATTATATATATATTTATATATATATAATATCATAATAATTAAATAATATAAATATATAATAATAATAATAATGATAATAATAATAATAATAAATATAATAATAAGAATAATAATATAATAATATAATAAATAAATAATAATAATAAACAAGAGTGAAATCTTCTCTGAACATTGACTTTTATCTGTTATTAATAAAGAAACGTAGGCCTTAAAGATTTTTTAAAATTAAGTTTTATGTTCCTTAATAATCTTAATCTAAAGTCTATTTGTTCGATAAAAAAAAATCTACTTACTTGCGCATTTCATGCATCTATTTTATACATTTGAATTATTATAAAGATAAATATCCACTTAAGTACGTAATAAAAATAATATTCTAATAACCAAAGCAATTGGACACTCAAATAAACATAAACACTTTGCTACCATCCTTTTTGATAGTAAGAGAAAACTTGTATATATGAATATATATATAGGTATATACTATATATATATATATATATAAATATATATATATATATAATATATATATATATAAGTATATATATATATATATCTATATATAATATGTATAATATGATATATATATTATATATAGATATATATATATAATAGTATATAGTACTATATATATATATATACTATTATATATAGTATATATATAATATATTATATATATTATATATAATATATATATATATTATAATATATAATATTATATATATTATATATATAATATATATATACTATATTATATATATATTATATATATATATAAGTGTACGATGTTTTTGCTTTTACGTCTGGAGACGGGTATGTTTTTCGCTGGCCTGACCATTATAATACTATAGGAGAAATTAAATTCTTACGTACGCCGATAACAAAGAAATTCACTCTTAGGAATAGGGTAGGAGCGAAAATTTTCAAATTAATTTTATTATAACCGTTATTACTAAAGTAGTTTTTTTTAAAAGTTTTTTTATAAATAGTTTCTTTTCCCGAACACATATAAATTTTTATAATTTAATTAATTTCAATTTATTTATTTTATTAAAAAGACTAAGAAATTATGGTAGTGACTAACCTCCCTACTACCCTACGTGTATACCCCCCTGATTATATCATATATAGTAATACTATAGTATATATATATATATACTAGTATCTTAATATATATATATATATATATATATAATATATTATATTATATTATATATATATATATATATCATATATATATACTTATATAGGTATATATATATATATATATATATATATATATATAATATATATTATATTATTATATATATATTATATATATATATACTATATATATACATATAATATATATATACTATATTATATATAAATATATATATATATATATAAGTAGTGACAGGCCAGTTTGAGCGATACCACCCTTTTCGAAATTAAGGATGAGCTATAGGTCTGAAACTTGGAATATAATCTATGTATGTTAGTTAGGACGAAACCGTGTAATTTCAAGTCGGGTAGGATGTATACTAAAAGGCGGTCGCCCCTCCGAGGGTCGCTACGGCTATGCGCTTACGAACACAACCTTGTGGCGGGATCTGACGATTGAAGATTAGGCCTAAATAGCGTTAGTCGAGCGTGATGACGTATTCTCGTTTCGCAGACGAGATTACGTCAGCGCGTGAGCGTGCGCGCGCGTGCGCGTACACATACACATAATTATTATTATTATTATTATTATTTATTATTATTATTATGATTATTATTATTATTTTATTAATTATT
Organism: Trachelipus rathkii; assembly: GCA_015478945.1. Lineage (NCBI taxonomy): Eukaryota > Metazoa > Arthropoda > Malacostraca > Isopoda > Trachelipodidae > Trachelipus > Trachelipus rathkii. The sequence goes on from JABUQX010014991.1 coordinate 28,304, forward strand.
ATTATTATTATTATTATTATTATTATTATTACTTCGAAGAAATGAGATCACGAGTTGATCTCAATTTCGAGGTTCTTTGTGCTCCGGACCTCCGAACTCCGACTCCGGCTCGACTCCGGCTCGGCTTCCGGTTCAGGTTCGGTTTGGTTCAGACATCGGTTAGTGTTGATATATCTGTGATTATTATTATTTATTGTGAATGATTATAAAATTATTTTTAAAACTTCATTAAAAGTTAATTCGTTTTATATTATTATTATTTTATTATTGATTTTTTATTTTTATTATTATTAATTTATTATTATTATTATTTTTTATTATTTCCGCCGCGTTTCTTCTTCGAATCTCCGTTCCGAGTTCGATATTATATATCTACATCGGGTTAGGGTTTCGTATCTGTTAAAATTTGAGGTGTAGTTAGGATGGGGCAGGTAACCATCGTCGTAGACGAGGGTTACGTCCCCGTGGGTCCCCGAAGGGGGACCCCACCCCTTTAAAAATCGAGAGTGTTGCGTAGTTGGCAAGTTAGGAAAATAGGATCTTGAGTTTGGCTTCCAGAAATACTTAATATGTTGAACTGTGGAGTTGGGCTCCGGCCCCGTCTGGAGCCACTGCGGTGCCCGAGTTAATCAAACAGTCGTATAACAAGCAATGTTGGTGTCCCTTATATTGGGTTATGAAGGTCGTAGAACTTGCGAATATGCATGGTTATAGTCCGTATAGTGTCTAGGATCCCCCCATTAGGGGGGTCTCCGACTGAAAAAAGAGCCACGAGTGCAAAAACATGAGGTCTGAAGGAGGAAGAGTCAGATGAAAGATGAATAAAAAAGGAAAGAGTGAGAAGGAGTTTGACCTTGCAGAGGGAGTAGGTGTTTGAAGCTGCACCGTGCTAGCTCGCGGTGCAGTGCGAGCTATTTAAATATTTGGTAACTGATACAATATTGGTGTCTTTATACATGTTTATAAGGATGTAGATTTCGAAACATAATAGGTTTGAGACCATCAAGAAAAAAATAGAAATAAAAATAATAATAAATAATAAATATAAATAAATAAAATTTTTACACTTTTTATGTTTATAACTTACAAATTTACGTTTTTACATACCTAAACAGTAAATTCAGTAAATAAAGACCAACCCACAGCCGCCCGCTCTACAACTCCTGTCCATCCTTGAATCTATTGATTCTAGTTGATTCTATTGATTCAAATTTCAATTTCGAGTATCATTTTGGATAAACATAACAAATTCAAGTTCTTTATAAGATCAACATTATTGCTGACGTAACAAAGTTTTCACAGTAAATAAAGCTTACTCTTAGTCATCATCTGAACTATGATTATAACCCACAACGAGAAACCTAACACGTCTTTCTTAAACAGAAATAAACGGTTAACGTTAACAGAGTCTTCAACACTTAACACACGTAAAGTAAAAGACTAACATAACATCCAAATAACGTAACTTATTCACACTTTGTCAAAGCATGTCTCTAACATACCAATGTTAATTTTACATTAAACATGGTAATAAATATCGATTTCATCGGCTTTGGTAATTTCATTATTTATTTCTCAAAACAATGAGTATACTCAACGTAACAAAGTTTTCACATTAATAAAACTAACATAGCGCAAATCATGAGACTAAGAATATAATGTACAAAGGCCAAACCAGACACATCTTAAGCAAGAATCAAACTGCTACACATTCAACAATAGATCCACCATCTTAACAACCAAGTAAATGTACTAACATAGCATGCAAGACGTAACCTATTCTTACTTTATCAATCATAGCATATCTCCAACATAACGATGTTAATTTACACTAACATGGTAATATTTAACTAAAATTTATCACACCATTGGTTAATTATCATACAGACCAATGAGTATGCTCTAACGTAACAAAGTTTCCACATCAATAAAGCTAACATTATGTAACATGAACTAATAAAATAATGTACAACGACAAACCTATAACACCTTAAACACGAAAAAACTGTTAACATTAACAAAGTTACACACTTAACACCAGTAATAGCAACTAACGAATGGTATGCAAAACGTAAACTAATCTTACTTTTTCAAGCATAACTCTAACATATTAACGTTAATCTTACACCGAACAGTAACTTTAACTAAAGATTTCCTCAACAACATTGGTTTAATTATGCTGATCAACGAATATACTCTAACATAATAAAGTTTTCCACATCAATAAAGCTAACATAGCGTAACATGAACTAAGAAAATAATGTACAAAGCCAAACCTAACACAACTTACTACGAATTAACTGTTCAACATTAACAAAGTTCCCAACTGAGTTCTTTATATACTAATCCTCGAATATATCTTGACATAACAAAGTTTTCACATTATAAAGCTAACATAGCATCACATGAACTAGAAAATAAATGTACAACGACAACCCCTAAAAACCATCTTACGCCTAATAAACTAGTTAAACATTAACCCCAAGTTCCACCTTATACTCAGTAAAGTAACTAACTTTACATTCAAAACGTAACCTGTTCAATACTTTTTCCAAGCATAACTCTAACATATTTAACGTTAATCTTCCATTGACACAGTAACATTTATCAAAAAATGTATCATAAACCTTGACCGGACTTTCATACCAGACCAACGAATATATGCAACCTACAAAAGTTTTTTACATTATCAATGTAATCATTTTAAACAAAAATTTTCATACTTACCCAAAATAACTTATCTCTTTTAGACTCCGTCTCCTTTCAGAATTTCAACATAAAACATGAAAATGATTTTATGCTATAACCATTTGCATAGAGTGATGCAATACTTATTATTATTTGACCGCGGTAAGAATAATGAAGCAATGTACACTCCGCCATTCGGTTTTTTACGATTAATAATAAATAACACACGTCGTTGGGAATGAGACGAAACTCCTCGTGATGAATAATCAACAACAAGCGTAGAGATGAGGAATGTCATCGTATGCATCGAACTAGAAAACATGCTACTGAAGAAATAGTGTAATATAACCCCTTAAATGTAATGAGACTGCTTTACTTTAAACCATCAAAAAGTATAAGTAAACAATACGACGTACGGAATGAAGCCATATCAGTTCAAAGGGTATATATTCTCGGAGTAGAAACAAGACACAACACAATAGAATAGCACAAAATTGAAGTTTCTTATATTATACTAACCAACGAATATATGCTAACATAACAAGATTTTCACATTAGATAAAGCTAACATAGCATCAAAAATATGGACTATAGAAAATATGACAACCGGATGTCATCTATCCACAACTTAAGCAGAATAAACAACTAACATTCTAAAAGTTTCCATACTTAAACATAGCAGCAATAGTACCTAACACAGCGTACAAAAGTAACTATTCACACTTTTTCAAGCATATCTCTAACATATCATCTGTTAAGTTTACATTAACAAACTGATTTACGTAGCCATTTAGAGTTATCCAATTTCCGTATAAACAGAGCGCAAAATTGAGTTCTTTTATATACTAACGGCAACGAGATTATAGCTACTAACAAAGGTTTTTCATATTAATGATGTAGTTAAATAGCACTCAATATGAATCTTAGAGATGTATATAATGTACAACGGACAAACGTACACAACTTAAGTGCAACCGAATAAAGTGTTAACATTTACAAAGTTCCACACTTAACACCTGTAAAAGTAACTAACATTGCATACAAAACGTAACCTATTTCACACTTTTTCCATTAGCTATCTACTAACATAATAATGCGTTTAATTTTACTTGACATAGTCGTATTTTGAACAACGGATTTATATAATCTGAGGCTCTTGGCGCTCACGAAGGGCTGAGGCTTTTACCGCACGCTTCGAGAGGGGTAATGCCGCTTACACACCTTCGGGGTGATCCCCTCTCAAGATTCACACCTTTTGGAGGGGCGCATCCGCCTGTTTCTCTCGGAAGTGGTGTGTTGAGGCTTTAGATACTTCTTGTTAATGAAACTGTTGTATTTCGTTAAGTGATAGGGTTACGTTAATGTTAAATATGTACTATGAGACAGGCGGTGAAATACACACTGATTTGGTAGAGAAATAATGGAGTTTGTAGATTTACATTGTGTTACCTAGACCCTGAGTTTAAGAAACTGACCTAGTTAAGTTTTTGTTTGAGTATGTCAGGTTTTGCTCGATAGATTTGTGCTAATGTCTACGTTTTATTCATAGAGTTCCAGTGATGGTTATACTAGAGACGTGTGACATTTTGATGAAGATAGTGTCAAGTCATAGTGTCGAGATGCTGTTATCTTTGATAGATTTGGTCACTTTGTTAAGGTATTTCGATTGGTTAGACTAGATGGACGAAGTCTATTTACCGTGTGTCATAGGTGGCAATTACAGCCCAAAGGCTGTGCCCTTAACCAGCGCCTTACACATGCCTTACAGGGTACCGGTGGTGTGTCCCGAGATGGCTTTCATGCTCCTCTCTGGGGTGGAGTCTCCAAGCTAGTGCGTCTAACAGTGCCTACAGTCTTACAAATCGGACTCTGTATGAATGCTTGTTGCCAACCTCTAACAGTTTGATGATATTTTCTGTGAAAGGGGGCGGGTTCTAAAATAGGGTAAGGATAAAATATTTTCTGTTAC
>JABUQX010014992.1:0-12500 GCA_015478945.1 Trachelipus rathkii
GGAACGAGCGAAGCGAAATAGTACGCTTCATTCCAGTCTTCTTTAAAAGTGTTAAAGTATCCTTCTAGGACTAGCAGAATTACAGAAGTGAATTCATTCTACAAACTAAAAGTAATATTCTGCTTTTAAAGAATTTAGGAGACAGGGTCAAATTAAATCAGGTATTATGCCGGACCATTTGGGATGAACTAGTAACCAGGATTAATACCAAATTTTCCCTCACCCGAGACCTGCTGGGTGTTCAAATGCAAAATCTCTACAGGCGGAAATGCGTGGACAGGAAGTCTTCAGCTGAAGTAGTTATCTACCAGTGTTTAGCTACCACTTGCCCTCAGGCTGTTTGCTGTAAAACTTGTATACTCTCCTCCTTGATTTGACTAGACATGGTTAATACTGAGAAGGTGTAGAATCGTCATTAAGAAGATCCAATGGTGATTAACAGTATTATGGGCCTCGGGATAACATGGAGGGATATAGAGTCCGCTTTTCAGTCATTATGGAATGAAGACTCCTTAAGAGAATAAAAGAGTCTACAGCGAACCGAGGGAATGGGGTAGTGGGCAAATTTTTACTGCGTGAGTTGGAAGATATGCGAGATTATTTCACAGTGGAATTTGTTCTTGGAGGGGGATCCACCGTCGGCTCCATACAACTCACGCTTTCGTGGCTGCGGTGAGGCTCCTGAAGAGGATCTTCAAAATATTGAACCATGTAAGCTCATTTGGTATGGAAATTCTTGGCTGAATAAGGGGATAAAGATGGTATCTAAACATTCTTTTCGTACCTGAACACCGAAAGGGTTGGAGAGTTAGTGGTTCATTACGGATAAGAGTACATTGTTTAGGAGATTGTGGAAACATATTTGTGAAATTGAACCGTCTCTGACGCGCTCTTTCGACAACTACATCGCTGTATCTTCTTCTTTCTACAATCTCATCGCTTAAATCTTCTTTCTTCCACGGGTTTACTTTCTCTTACGGGTTCCAACCGGGATCTGGTTGAGTAAGCACTGAGTGACGCCGGAATGCCTCCAAGAGATTTGAAACTATATTTCTCCGCACAATGATGCGTACCGGGCTAGAGGTGGAAAGGGGATACGTGGGACAGCGGTAGAGTCTCTGCAAGATATTCTTAGCTGAGGTTTGTGGTGGAAGGGGAACGGGAAGTAGCTTGTCCCTGAACTGAAAATATTGTGGCAGTTACTTCGGGAGTTTCATCACGCAATATCCGGCAACCGAGCTTAATTCCCGACCGGAATAGAAAGTTCTTCCACTTTCATTTCCCCAACTAATACCTCGGCCTCTCGTGCGTCTTTTCTTCTTCGATGTTAGGGTCCTACAAGACGATATTCTCTTCTTTTCTCTCTTCTTCTTCTCTCTCAGAAGGACTCCTGCTAGGAGTCTACACTAATCATCTGTTGAGTCAACTTCCTACGGTACAATCCTCTATCTCCTCTCTTTATCGTTCTGTTGCGAGCGATAAACATTTCTCATCCACACTGCGTGAGTGAAATGGTACAAACTCCACCGTTCAGAATCGAGGAACGTCATAGATATAGTGTGACTCTTGCATTGAACTATATCTTGCTGGACGAACAAAACTTATAAGCCGTCGCTCCTACTGTAATGCAGTGTCAGGGAACAAGGTTCGGCCTGTTATATCTTAAGAGTACACAATACATAATACTAACCAGCATATGTATACTAGTATAAGCGATCCACTACCCTTTTTAACAATACAACATTCGAGCAACTATATCATATATGGCCCTATTCAACACTTTGGGACCATAATAACCATTATATGGATAACACATTTGAACTGGAGAGCAATTGACTATTGAACACTTAGCTTCTAACATTGAAATACGTAAATCTCATACCATAACACCTTAACATATCTTAGATAACTCATCATGCCTTAGGGTCACCCTCTCATTTTAATGTTAGTTGTCCTCCAATAAAGTTATTTATGTGGTTCCCCGCTTATCATTACTTCTCATCTACCAAAAATCTCCGTTTATCTATAATTCGATCCTCTCTTACCTAATTCGTATTCTATCTATCAATATACACTCGCGAGATAATGCGAATCTTCATTTTACCTCTGTCTCATAACATTAATTCACATAATAGGTGCCAATACCGTAATCACGGCATCTCGAAGGGAAAGCCTTTTATGTAACCATGCAAAAGGAAATGGGCGAGAAAAGACCCTATAGATCCATAGATCATATACGCGTGAAACTATTTTATTAAGCAGATTTTGGGACCAAATGACTAACATACCGATTAATTTTTAATTATACCCAGGTCTCAGTGATTTATTCAGCATTCATACAGTAATGCCGCAATGAAAGATTCAATATCAGGTCAATTCATCATCTTTCAACAACACCATTTTAGGGAGGCTTATTGCTAAGGTGAGCAATAATAATAAATTTTCCTCACCTATCTTTTAATTCTTCCAATAACGCCTATACATAAAGTCCTTTAAATTAACCTATGGCTCGGTTAAAATTCCAAGGTCAATTGTCATGAGAGATACAAAGCAGTTGAGGTGATACGGCACTATGTCTAAATATGGACCCTCTTCTTGAGCATATTAGCTCTATGGCACTATTCCTGGACTCGTTCTCGTACTTGCAAGGCACTATATTACGACATTACCGTTGTTATTAAAATACGTCCGATATAATAATACCTATAGATAGTTAATTTTGGCATTCCTTAGATCTCATTGTTACAAGCAGTGAGTCAAATTTCCCAATTAACTGTCTCAACAATGAGAAACGCGATAGAAGTATAAGGGGGTGTACTGGTAATGGCCATCGGATGGGATCTCTGCTGTAGAGGTCAGGACCCTTAGTTCTAGCGCATGATTACAGCATTGGACTACAATATTCCTAACTAATCATTTTGAATTAACCAGCGGATGAAATAAGTAGTTTATTTTTCCTATCTATATCTTTCATATTTTCATTATTCTTAGCTGACCTCCTATTGTATCCGTCTTATACTTAGTGTACTGTGGCACATGGTCTAAATTTACCCCCCCTCAAACCCCCCAATACTCTTAGTAAAATCAATACTGTCTCGAATGGAATTCTTTTAAAATTTGATATCAAGATTAGAGGTTTTTGCCTTGCACAGCGTAATTGTAAAATGCCTTTTACCAAGATGTGTGGATGTGTTCCGGGGTTCTCTTTGGCCCATTTTACTAATTTCCCTACACGGGGACATTTCTCTTGTTCTTTTACATGAAATTTTTCCCGAACTTAAGCGAAATCTATCCGAGGGGGAAATTTCTGTTCTTTCACTTCCTTAACCAGGAACAACATTAGATGCCGATGGCCTACTCAGATAGTCTGGGCAACATTATTCTTTCCCTTTTTGTACACTATGGTGGGGGAGAAACTGTTTACTAGTAGATTCCATCTAGCTAGCCGGCCGGTCTGCTGCTTATTTTTCTAAAAATAAAGCAGAAAGAGGTTGATGTCAGTGATGATTAGTGGGACTTTGTACCGAAGATTTGGTGTTCTTAAAAACTTTGCAGAGACAAACACCACGGCTAAACATTCCTTCTCGATCGTGTCATAATTTAACTCACTGCCTCTGAGTGTCCGGGACACGAAAGATAATGGTTTCTCTTTTCCCTCATCTGTCAGTTGATACAACACTCCTCCTATTCCGTAATTACTGGCGTCTGTGTTCAACAAAAATTCTTTGCATGTTAATCAGGTGAAAGTTAGTTGTGGCGGCACACTAATTTCTCTTTCATAAGTGTCGAAAGTATGTTGTTGTCTTTTCGTCCAAGGAAGGGGACATCCTTTCTTTGATCAAATCATACAAAGGTTGTGCTACCGCGGCGAAGTCCTTTATGAGGAAGCGAAAATAAGAGAAGAAACCAAGCAAACTCTGTGTCTCCTTCACATTTGTAGGAGGGACGAAACTCTTCATTGTTTCTACCTTGGCCGGATCCGGGCTAATTCCATGTCTTCCTATCTTGAATCCTAAGTACAAAACGGCTGATTGTAGGAAGCTACACTTGGATAATTTTATTCTCAGCTTATTTTCTCTGAAAGCAGCGAGCACTTTCTTCAAATTTTCAAAGTGTTCGGGCACGTTCCTTCCTAGCACCAATACGTCGTCTAGATAGACTTGTGCTACAGGCCCTAGGAGATGATTTAAGGCCATGGTCATCGTGCGGGCATAAATGCTTGGAGCATTCTTATGGCCGAACATTAAGCGAGTGGGACACCAGAGGCCCTTCCTAGTCCTAAATGCCATCAACTTTTGCGTCTCTTCTTCTATCTCTAAGGCGTTGTATGCATCCAATAATCTAACGATGTAAAATACAGTATACCCCCTAGGGATGGTTTAAAATTCCTCGTCGATTGAAGCAGAGGAAACCACTCCTTGAACGCTATGGAGTTGAGGTACCGTAATCCAAACACCACTCTAGGTTTCGAACTGTTCTTTTTAGCCACCACGAGTAACGGTGACGAATGGGGGCTATTGCTTTGATGTACCCCTTTTTCAGTGCTGAATCGGTGAAATCACCGATGTCCCTGCAGGTACCGGTGCGTAATCTGTATGTTTACGAAAGATGGACCTAGGGGCACATAAAGCTCAATCTTAAATTTCTGGAGCGGGCAGACTGGGACAGCATCATCATCTAGTGCCAATACGTCATGGTAGTCCATGAGGAGCTCTAGCAATTCCTCCAGATACTCTGGGTTTTCGAGAAGACAGTTCTCTGCATCTTCTTTTGACATCTTCTCTTCAATGATTTCTTTGTATACTCGCCTTAACTCTGTCTTCGTAAGACCTTTTGAGCAAGTTAGCAGAAACTGTTCTCTGGTGTCCTCTTTCGTCTGTGCCTCTCCCTTTCTGTTTGCTAATAATCGGATACCCTTCTCCTAGATTCACACCTTTATGCAAACAAAACAATTGGTCACTCAAATTTATATAACTGAGGATGACGGTGTTATCCCTCACCGGACTAATTGTGTTAGCTACGTATAACGGTCCTTTGGTGAAAGCTGGTGTCATTATGCACTTTCGCTCCAGTTCAAAATCATCTTGAGTTTCAGGTCGGAGCTTCAGATATCCGCAAGAGTGACTAGGCAAAACAGTCTTCTCAATTACCTTCAATTATCTTCAATTTTCTTTTATTCCATCATCAAATGGCCATCTTCTTCATGGTCATCGCTCTTCGAAACTTCCAAATCTTCGGATTGGTCCAAATTTTCTTCCAAATCTGAGGGAGTGTGCTTGAGTTTGGGTCTGGCCCCTCTGGAATCAGCACTGTGATGAGCGAGGGGTGGAGTTGCGCAAGTCCACCCTGTCTCTCTTTTCATCTTGTCTGTCTCCACATGAGCTTTTCCGTTCAATGCAATTTCCCTATCTCTTTTTCCCTGTCTAGGCACTTGCTGCCTATGTGACGTTCGAACTGAAGAGGCTGTCTCTCCCCCCTGGGATACAAACAGATCGATCTTCCTATAGGAGCGAGGTTCAACCGCGGCGTGTACGTTTTTTAACTGACCAGGCGGCCTCCCTATGGGAAAGATGCTTATCCGCGTTGCGTACGTTTTTAACTGGCAAGGCGGCCTTCCTAGGAAAAAGATGCTTTTCCGCAGCATGTGCGGGTGTTTCAGCGAAAATTTGGTTCGAATCCCTAAATCTCCCCCCTTTAGGCCCTCGGGCCCGGGGTAACTGCTCCTCCTTTTTCTTGAGGTCTCTTATTCGTTTAATATTCCCATCAGAAAATTCTCTAACCAAATAAATCCCTTGTGGTGCGGCAAAGATCGGAATGTCTACCTCTCTATCTTCCTTGATAGACATTTTTGCAGAAAAGAAGTTCAAAGTTATGGGAATGTTAGACAAAACGTTACTACCTAAAAGAATATCCCAGCTATTCTCTCCATCTACCTCGCTTACTTGGAATGTAGTGAGGTAATGTCTTTCATGCAGGCGAAGGTATAACTGTATCTCTCCCTTTAATACCGTTGGTTTATTGTTCACCCCCTGTACCACTAAATCGGTCTTACGGAGGGTCACTTTAAAGTTTCCCTCTTTTTCCAGTTGCTTTAGCCGCCGGGCGGTGACGATACTGACACTTGATCCAGTGTCAACCAAAACTTTGGTCTTCGCCTCCATACTACCTTCGCCTGCATGAAAGACATTACCTCACTACATTCCAAGTAAGCGAGGTAGATGGAGAGAATAGCTGGGATATTCTTTTAGGTAGCAACGTTTTGTCTAACATTCCCATAACTTTGAACTTCTTTTCTGCAAAAATGTCTATCAAGGAAGATAGAGAGGTAGACATTCCGATCTTTGCCGCACCACAAGGGATTTATTTGGTTAGAGAATTTTCTGATGGGAATCTTAAACGAATGAGAGACCTCAAGAAAAAGGAGGAGCAGTTACCCCGAGCCCGAGGGCCTAAAGGGAAGAGATTTAGGGATTCGAACCAAATTTTCGCTGAAACACCCGCACATGCTGCGGAAAAGCATCTTTTTCCTAGGAAGGCCGCCTTGCCAGTTAAAAACGTACGCAACGCGGACCAGCATCTTTTTCGTAGGGAGGACGCCTTGCCAGTTAAAAACGTACGCAACGCGGATAAGCATCTTTCTCATAGGGAGGCCGCCTGGTCAGTTAAAAACGTACACGCCGCGGTTGAACCTCGCTCCTATAGGAAGGTCGATCTGTCTGCATCCCAGGGGGGAAAGACAGCCTCTTCAGTTCGAACTTCGAATAGGCAGCAAGTGCCTAGACATGGAAAAAGAGATAGGGAAATTGCATTGAACGGAGAAGCTCATGTGGAGCCAGACAAGATGAAAAGGGACAGAGTGGACGTCATGAACCCACTCCTCACTCATCACAGCGCTGATTCCAGAGGGGCCAGACCCAAACTCAAGCACACTCCCTCAGTTTTGAAAGAAAATTTGGGCCAATCCGAAGATTTGGAAGTTTCGAAGAGCGATGACCATGAAGAAGATGGCCATTTGATGATGGATGAAGAGTTTAAGATAAATTTGAAGGTAATTGAGAAGACTGTTTTGCCTAGTCAATCATGCGGATATCTAAAACTCCGACCTGAAACTCAAAATGATTTTGAACTCGAGCGAAAGTGCATAATGACCCCAGCGTTCACCAAAGGACCGCTGTACGTCGCGAACACAATTAGTCCGGTGAGAGATAACACAGTTATCCTCAGTTACATAAATTTGAGTGACAAATCATTTTATTTGAATAAAGGTGTGAATCTAGGAGAAGGGTATCCGATTATTAGCAAACAGAAAGGGAGAGGCACAGACGAAAGAGGACACCAGAGAACAGTTTCTGCTAATGTAGCCACTTGCTCAAAGGGTCTTACGAAGACAGAGTTAAGGCGAGTATACAAAGAAATCATAGAAGAGAAAATGTCAAAAGAAGATGCAGAAAACTGTCTTCTCGAAAACCCAGAGTATCTGGAGGAATTGCTAGAGCTCCTCATGGACTACCATGACGTATTGGCACTAGATGATGATGCTGTCCCAGTCTGCCCGCTTCAGAAATTTAAGATTGAGCTGTTACCCGATGCCCCTAAGGTCATTTTTCGTAAACAATACAGATTACCGCACCGGTACTTGCAGGACATCGATGATTTCACCGATTCAGCACTGAAAAAGGGGTACATCAAAGCATGTTACAGCCCCCATTCGTCACCGTTACTCGTGGTGGCTAAAAAGAACAGTACAAAACCTAGAGTGTGTTTGGATTACAGGTACCTCAACTCCCATAGCATTCAGGACGTGTTTCCTCTGCCTTCCATCGACGAAATTTTTACATCCCTAGGGGGTAATACTGTATTTACATCTGTAGATTTATTGGATGCATACAACGCCTTAGAGATAGAAGAGGAGACGCAAAAGTTGATGGCATTTAGGACTAGGAAGGGCCTCTGGTGTCCCACTCGCTTAATGTTCGGCCATAAGAATGCCCCAAGTATTTATGCCCGCACGATGACCATGGCCTTAAATCATCTCCTAGGGCCTGTAGCACAAGTCTATCTAGACGACGTATTGGTGCTAGGAAGGAACGTGCCCGAACACTTTGAAAATTTGAAGAAAGTGCTCGCCGCTTTCAGAGAAAATAAGCTGAGAATAAAATTATCCAAGTGTAGCTTCCTACAATCAGCCGTTTTGTACTTAGGATTCAAGATAGGAAGACATGGAATTAGCCCGGATCCGGCCAAGGTAGAAACAATGAAGAGTTTCGTCCCTCCTACAAATGTGAAGGAGACACAGAGTCTACTTGGTTTCTTCTCTTATTTTCGCTTCCTCATAAAGGACTTCGCCGCGGTAGCACAACCTTTGTATGATTTGATCAAGAAAGATGTCCCTTTCCTCTGGACGAAAAGACAACAACAAGCTTTCGACACTTTGAAAGAGAAATTAGTGGTGCAGCCACAACTAACTTTCCCTGATTACAGCAAGGAATTCTTCGTGAATACAGACGCCAGTAATTACGGAATAGGAGGAGTGTTGTACCAACTGACAGATGAAGGAAAAGAGAAACCATTATCTTTCGTGTCCCGGACACTCAGAGGGAGTGAGTTAAATTATGACACGATCGAAAAGGAATGTTTAGCCGTGGTGTTCTGCTTGCAAAAGTTTAAGAACACCATCTTCGGCTACAAAGTCACTATCATCACTGACAATCAACCTCTCTGCTTTATTTTCCGAAATAAACAGCAGACTGGCCGATTAGCTAGATGGAATCTACTAGTAAATAGTTTCTCACCCACCATAGTATATAAAAAAGGAAAGAATAATGTTGCCCCAGACTATCTGAGTAGGCATCCGGCATCTAATGTGTTCCTGGTTAAGGAAGTAGAAAGAACAGAAAAGTTCCCTCGAATAGATTTCGCTTTGAGTCGGGAAAATTTCATCAAAGAACAAGAGAAATGTCCCCGTGTAGGAAAATTGGTAAAATGGGCCGAAGAGAATCCCAGAACACACCCACACATCTTAATAAAAGGCATCTTACATTACGCTGTGGAAGCAAAACCTTATCTTGTACACGTCCCGGACAGTATGATTTACAGTGTGATAGACCAGTGCCACGCTTCACTAGCTAGCGGACACGGAGGTCAGCAAAGAACTGAAAAGAGAGTAGAGGAAAAATACTATTTTCCTGGTATTCAAAAGTTAGTTAAGGAATACTGTAGTCAATGTGTGTCATGCGCTAGAACTAAGGGTCCTAGACCCCCTGCAGCAGAGATCAATCGATGGCCACTGCCGTACACACCTTTCTCACGCGTTCATGTTGACAGTATTGGAAAATTGCCCGCTTGTACAGGATCAGGAGCCAAATACATCTTAGTATTTCGCGACGTTCTGACACGGTATGTCGAATTAGTGCCTTGCAAGACGAGAACGAGCCAGGAATGTGCCAGAGCATTGCAAGAGAGGGTCATATGTAGACATAGTGCCCCTCAACTGCTTGTCTCTGACAATGCCTTGGAATTTACGAGCCAGGTATTTAAGGACTTATGTAAGGCGTGGAGGATAAAGAAGGTGGAAATTTTGCCTTACAAACCATCCCAAAATGGTGTTGTGGAAAGAATAAATGCTGATATTGAATCTTTCTTGCGGCATTACGTGAATGCAAATCACCGAGACTGGGATAAGTACCTGAGCTTTGCCCAAATCGCTATCAATTCCGCGTATAATCGATCTATAGGGTCTTCTCCCCATTTCCTTTTGCATGGTTACATAAAAAGGCTCCCTTACGAGATGCCTGATTATGTATCACCCTTTGTGAATAAGACAGAGAAAATGAGATTCATTTCAGATGAAGTAGATACGATAGTAGAGAGGATCGATTATATAAGAGATTTGGCTAGAGAGAAGTTAGAAGCGGAAACCACGAAAACTTTGGAGCAACAACATAAAAGGGCCAAGCAAAGAGAGTTCAAAATAGGAGATTACGTTTTCATTAGAGCAGTCAAAACGCCCCAGCAAAGTTCGAAGTTATGTCCCAAGTTTGAAGGGCCATACATTGTCCAATGTTTAAGGGGACCTAACAAATTGATGGTGTATTGCTTAGAATCAGGCCGAACCTTCCCTGTTCATGTAGACAACGTTAAGGTGGTCCCAGCAGAAAAGTTCACCGAGTCACACTTTGACTTTATGAACGATGAAGTTTGGAATCCCCACGCAGTGGAAGAAATGTTAAGCTCCAAAGAACAAAAAAGGGAAAGAATTGAGGAAAGACAACAGAGAAGAGACCCAGGAGTCCCTTGAGAAAGAAGAAGAAGAAGAAGAAAGAGGAGAAGAGGAGGAGAAGACGAAGAAGTAGAAGAAGACGAAGAAATAGAAGAAGTAGATGAAGTGGAAGAATTTTCTCCTCCCACAAATCAAGCGTCTTCCCAATATCTTCAAATTCCCATAACGCCACAAATTCAGTCCGGACACAGCTACTTTCCAACTCCCCATCCCCCACAATCTCAGCAAGAATACTACAACTCTTACTCTATCCCCCCACCTCAGCCGGTACCGAGTAGTACGAATTCTTGGAGCCATCCGACTCCCGTGCAACAACCGACCCCGGTGGAACCCGTAAGAGAAAGAAAACCCGTGGAAGAAAGAAGATTTAGCGATGAGATTGTAGAAAGAAGAAGATACAGCGATGTAGTTGTCGGAAGAGCACGTCCAGACAGTGAATTTAAGTGTTCCACTCCAAAAATTGACTTCCCAAAAACTCCCTCCAACCCTGCGGTTCGGAGAAAAGAGTTTAGACCATCTTTATCCCCTATACAGCAAGAGATTTCCCTAGAAAACCCTGTTCAAGAAATTTCTCAGGAGCCACCAGCACACGAAGGTGAGGTGTATGGAGCCTATGGTGGAGCCCCTCCAAGAACAAATTCCCCTGTGAAATCTCCAACTTCCCCAGTAAAAGATGGCCACTACCCCATTCCCCCGGTCGTAGATTCATCTCCTAAGGAATTCATCCCAGATAACAGAAAACAGGACCCCTCTTACCGGCCCCATAATCTGTTCACTGGTCCTAGAGATTCTACACCCCGAGTTACCCGAAGTCAAACAAGGATGAAGGAACAAGCTTTACAGCAACAGCCCGAGGCAAGTGACAACACGGAGACTACAGTGAAGACTCCTGTCCAGCTTCCACCTGTCGAATTGGATTTGAACACCACAGTCCGAGGAGGGAAAACTTGGTATTTGCCTCCTGGTTACTAGTTCATCCCAATTTTGTATATACTTTGTATATTCCTAGATTTAAGAAAAAATTCTTTTAGTTTGTAGAATGGATTCTTCTTATTCTGTTAGTCTAAGAAGGATACTTTTAATTTTAAGAACTTGATGAAAGTACATTTCGCTTCGCGTCTGTACTAAATTTTTTTTTAGTTAAGAAATACTTAGTGGATTAGGAAAACCTTTAGACTGGATTAGACGACGATCGTCATAATTTTAAGAAAATTAGCTTGGATTAGTATACATTCTTTAAATTTAAGAAAATTAGTCGGGATTAATACATATTCATAGGAAATCTAATCTTAGAATTTAGATGTAGATTCGATTAGATTAATTCAGTTCTAGTTTTTACTTATTTTTTATATAAAGAAACCTTTTAAAAATATGTTTCACTCTCAGAATAAGGGGGACTCTGCTTGAACATAATTTTTGTAAAATTGGTTTTCTTGCTATATTATATATAATACAAAAAAATAAGAAGGGTATTAAAAATAGACAATTAAGAAAAAAACTTGATTCATTAAGAGTAAAAACAAAAAAAAAAATAAGTAACAAGTAAGTAAGTAATAAAAAACTAAACTAGTAAGTAAGTAAGTAATAGAAAACTAGATTAGTAAGTAAGCAACTAATAAAAAATCAACTAGTAAGTAAGTAAGTAATAAAAAATTAACTAGTAAGTAAACAACTAAGTATTAAATAGTATATAACGTTGAGTTTAAAAACTCTTACATTTAGATTTTAAGTCAACTAACTCGATTATAGTTAAGAAATCATTTAGTTTAGTTAATAAAACGCGAACGCTTTAACTAACCAATTAATTTTAACACTGTTATTAAACATAATTAGGCGACCTTTTAATTCATCACAACAAGAAAAGTATAAAGTATAAATATTTCAGAAATGAATTTCGGAATACCAGCTTTGTTGCTACTCATCATCGTATCAACATGTCAAAGCAACCTCATAAATGAAAAAGAAGAAACAAAGATTCTACCTGGTTTAGTTCTGTATCGTACGGGAGAAGTTAACTTCATAGAAGGATACCTCGATCTAGTTATCTCCTTAGAATGTCCTCCAGACATTAAAGAAACAATCACCAAGACGACTAAACTAGTAAACAACGTTAAAGAATCATTTTTACCATCGTTCGAAACCATGTTTCTAAACGTTTCAACACATCAAAGGGCTCACCAATGGGAATTCAAGTTAATGACCATCCGAGTAAAAGTGTTAG
>JABUQX010014992.1:40000-47500 GCA_015478945.1 Trachelipus rathkii
AACGATCTATAGATTATAGAATTTTTTCGCGAGGACATAACGTCTCTTCTCTACATTCACGTTTCGTAAAAATAAAATTTTATTAAAATTACGGACAATTTACATGCTAAAATGGTTGGTTGTTCAAGTTATATTATTCAATCGTTTTATAAAACAAAACGTTTTAGAAAGAATAATATTGGCAAGGTCATCAAGAGAATCTGCTTGTAAAATTGTAAAATAATTTATATTCTTAATCAGGAAATATTCTAACAAAGAAGACGATTGTGTGGGTACTTTATTAATGTTTGATTGTCGATCCTATGTTTTATCTCTTCTCTACGGTTTTGAAAGAAAGAGTTACCCTCTTAAATTTTAAATAATATGAATGTCGATGCATATCTTCTCTTTAGATCAGGAGTTTCTCCAATGTATAGATTACTGCAATTCTTGCCGCGTACCTTTTAAACACTAATATATATTTTTTTTTTTCAAAATCATCATAACACATTTAGTAACAATTTTAAAGTAATGTCTTGGAATATTTGGTACTAACATAATAAATTCTTCAGATACGTACTTCTAAAAATTATCTGTTGAAAACGGTACTATTTTTAATTCATCTGTTACAAATTCAACAGTTGGGGATGAAAAATGAAACTTCTTTTCTCTGTGTGAAGAAACCGAAGTTTGAAAGGTTTAGGGTAACCTATAAACCTAAAATCCTTTTAACACATTCTATCTCACTTTTCAGATAAGATGGAATGCAAATTCTTAAAGCTCTCGAGAAGAACCCTTTAATAGCACCATGGACACGAAAAGTTGTGTGTCTGTATACAGAGGTTGAAAATTTCACGGTGTTTTTCCTGACCAGCACAACAAGGAAAGGCAAAGTACCAGTTATCAAAAAAATTCTATTGAAAATTTAATATTAGGGTGAAGTGAGTTGAGATAATTACAAAATTGAATGGCATCTTCGTTGTTATTAAAAGTGCAGAAAATATCATCGACATAACGTCTATAAAATTTAGGGGCTGGAATAGCTCTATTGTTCATGAAAGTTTCCTCCATATGATTGAGAAAGATATTTGCAAAGATGGGGCCCAGGGGTGAACCCATCGCGATACCATCCATCTGCTGATATATTTTATTATTAAATATAAAGTAAGAATCAGACACTGCCAAGGAAAGTAGGTCAGCAAATGAAGTTCTGTCATAGCCAAATGCCTGATCAGAATCCCCACATGTCAGGTTTGTAATAATGTTGATAGTTTCATCAAGAGGAACGTTGGTAAACAAGGATTCGACATCCAGACTCACCATCACCGTGTTTTGAGAAGACTGTTGGTATAATTGTTCAACAAAATCATATGAATTAGTCAATGAGTATCTATTGGATGAGTAGGGCTTTAATAGGGAACACAGATATTTAGAGAGCTTAAAGTTGTGCATCCTGTAAGCAGCTAAGATCGGTCTGAGTGGACAGTTGTCTTTGTGCACTTTAAGTTAAATTTTAATATTTTTAGACGATAATTCTTCCAGTTGGACCGAAACGCTGTCGACTTAATAAATGTTTAGATTTCTTCTCATATACTTTCCATTATATATATATATATATATAAAAAAAAAAAAATATATAATAAATATATATATATATATATATATATATATATATATATATATATATATATATATATATATATATATATATATATATATATATATATATATATATATATATATATATAAAAATATATATTATATATTTATATATATATATATATATATATATATATATATATATATATATATATATATATATATATATATATATATATATATATATATATATATATATATATATATATATATATATATATATATATATATATATATATATATTTTTTTGTGTGTGTGTATGTGTGTGTATGTGTGTATGTGTGTAAACACCTTAGAATATATGGGGAAATTTGAGGAAAGATATTTACCGCAGTTGTGAAAACATTGAGTTGAAGACAATCTTCTGCTTCCATTTATGGTAGCACTTGTCTTCAGTTATTATATCAAAGAACTCATTTGGAGGCAAGGAATTGGCACCTTCGTTCCATCCAAAACACCATCCCAAGAATTCTTAGGAACTGGAGCCTTCAAAATTATACATATATATATATATATATATATATATATATATATATATATATATATATATATATATATATATATATATATATATATATATATATATATATATATGTATTTGAGAATGTGTGTGTGTGTGTGTGTGTGTGTGTGTAAACTTTGAATTTATTCTTATTGTCACAATTGCTAATTAACTTTATGGACATTTTTATTAGTAAAAATGTAAGATCCTAACCTTAAACCTGAGCTTTCCTTTTGGAGGTTCAGCGTAAGGGATGCTCATATAAGAGTAAAATCCTTTTCCCTCTGTAGATTTGTCCTTGATGCCTTTAATCAGTCCTTGTTTCACTCGCACTAAGGGAACTTCATCGTCTGCTGCACATATCCGAAGTTGACTTATGCACAAAAATGCGCATAATAACATACAAAAGAATTTTATAAACATATTTGACCTTTTACCTTGACAGATAAAACAACAGTGATTTTTGAATTCTTGGCATATATATATATATATATATATATATATATATATATATATATATATATATATATATATATATATATATATATATATATATATATATATATATATATATATATATATATATATTCTTCTATATATATATATATATATATATATATATATATAAATATATATATATATATATATATGCATACTTTCTTAACTATATATATATATATATATATATATATATATATATATATATATATATATATATATATATATATATATATATATATATATATATATATATATATATATATATATATATATATATATATATATATATATATATATATATATATATATATAAAAAAAAAAATATCTTTACAACAAAAAAAAAAAAAAAAAAAAAAAAAAATAGTAAAGAATATTATTAGTCACACTATTAAAAAATTAGTCCCAAATCCACAAACCTTACTAACAGATATATAATTATATAATCGGCTGAAAGGTGAAAACCAACAAAAATTTCCTTCATTCACTCCCTTAGAAGTATTCAACATTATTAAAAACCTTAAAAACTCACAAGCAGTAGGACCCGACCATATATCCAATATTCACCTCAAACACCTAGGAACCAATGCTATCACAGCCCTAACACAAATATTTAACGTTGCATGGCAAACCAACACTCTACCACCTTTATGGAAGCATGCACATATAATACCAATAGTAAAACCACAAACTACTTCATAACCTAAGTTTGTGCAGATATCATTATTTTCTACAATATCCAAAGTATTTGAAAAGTTAACCCTCTTTAAAAATTCTGCCCTTATCCCACTTTCAGACTCACAAAATGGTTTTTAATAAAACCACTCTACTACCGCTCTCCAATCTGATCTAACTCAACACATTCTCACAGGTTTTAACCAGAATTTTTCTTGCAGCAATGGATATCACAAGGCATTTGATACAGTTCCCCGTCACCTTTTAATAGACAAAGGCTTGAACATAAACATAACCATCAAAGACAAAAAAATTATATCAAATTACCATTCCGGTCTAACAGCTAGTCTTCCAAGGACACCACTCCTCCCGTTCATAAAAATTATATAATGGACTCCCCTAGGGTGCCATTCTTTCACCTGCTCTCTTTAACCTTTTTATTCATGACCTCTCTCATCCCACTTCCTATTTCATAAAAATTTATAGTTATGCTGATGATCTAATAGGCATAGCTCAAAATCCCTCAATAAATATAGCATGCAAAGAACTGCAAAAATATATTAACCGACTGGAACAAAGACTAGCAACAAACAGAATAACTGTATCACCTCAAAAATCCACTATTACCTTATTTAGCCCATACAAAAGAGATCTGACATCCACCCAGCAATATTCCTATTAAATAATAGACTCCTTTCAACAAACAATCCACAATCCTAGGTTTGACCTTTGAATACACATATGTCCTTTACTCCATACATCAACAATATTACTCCAAGAGCTACAAGTAAATTAAAAGAACTGAAAACACTAGTTGGAAGATATTTTGACCAACATAAAAAACTCTTACAATAGTATACAGACAATACGACCGCCCCTTCCTAAATTATGCCTCACCTGACATGATAGGATATCATTTTACAATAAATCACTCTGAATAGATGATCCCTTAGAAGAAAAAAATTCACACCAGCATTATAGATGACACTCTGGAAGTCAAAAATCACACCATCATTGTACTAGTCTAAACTATTCACCACGCTACCACCCACACACAGATACTTCCATTACTAAACACATTCAGGCACACAATTAACCTAAAGAAGATCTCCGCATATCTAAATAACACCATACTCCAAACACGTCTACACGAAATATCCTCTAAGGAACAAACTTTGGATCGTCAAACCCGCGTAATGCACTCCCTTCTCCTCTCTGGACAATCCCACCCTTTTAAAATACAAATTTAGAATCAAAAAAGCACCCTCCTACACTGTCACAGTTGTTTCTCCCAAACTAACGACGACACAAGACACCTCTTGCTAGACTGGCGTGACTTGACGGATGCCAGACACAGCTTCAACACGCTTTTTCTAACGAATCTCTAGAGCCCGCCTTGCAGTAGGGGCACAATATTTCTAGGTATCCCGTTTCTCGTAAGATGGGAGAGGGGTGCGTGGTGCGACAAAGTAAAGCAAAGGTATATATATATAATATATATAATATATATATATATATATATATATTATATATATATATTATATATATATATATATATATATTATATAAATATATATATGATATAGATCCATAATATATTATCAATATAATTATATATATATTATGTATATTATATATGTTAAAATTATTTATAATATAAATATCTATATAATCTATATATAATATACATATATACTATATATAGAATATTAGATATACTATATATATATATAATAATTATATATATATTATATATATATATATATATATATTATATATATATATATATATATATATATATATATATATATATATATATATATATATATTTGCATTGAAATCCAACTCCACGTCCCCGTCGGGCACCCTGGGCAACGAATTAGGTCCGTAGGACCTGTTCGGCTAACGGAGAAATGGCTAGGGCAGGATAGGCCTAGCAAGCCACTGCCTGAAAGAAAATGCTTGCAATACCCTAGAAACAGCCTCGGAACCACGCAGAACTCATGGATTAAGACTTAGGAAACGAAAAAGGACTACGAATTTGGATTGCACTTTTAAAATGATTAAATTGGCCACAAAAAATGTGGGTACGTAAAGAGGAAAGGAGGAGGAGATCGTGGAGATGATGAAGGCCAGACTGATAGATGTGGTGGGGATGTCGGAGATGAGAGTGGAGGGTGAAGAAAGTGGCAGAGATTTAGGCGGAGGATATGTGTTAGCTTACAGGGGAGTTGACGTGGGAATAAAGAAACATGGTGTAGGTTTTATTTTCGGACCAAAGATTACACCTTTCATACAGGAAGTGAGAGGGGTAAACGAGAGATTGATTATAAGTACCTTTAAAATCAAGAGGAAAAAAATACCGGTTATATCAGGTATATGCTCCACAACAGGGGCATCCAGAGGAGGAAGAAGGAGAGGTTCATGGATTTGGTGGAGGAGAGTGTGGAAGGTGGAGGCGAAGACAACATGCTGCATCTACTGATGGGTGATTTTAATTGCCAGAGTGGAAAAAAAGAAGAAATGAGGGAGAGAATATTGGGTCCACATGGAGAAAACGAGAGAAATCCAGAGGGAGAGAGAGGCTCATAGATTTATGTATGAGAAGGAATTTAAAAATTATGAATGGATTTTTCAAACATAGAGAATCTCATAAGATCACGAGATATAGATGGAACCAAAACACCGAAAGTTTTGACCAAAAATCCATTATCGATTATTTCATAGCGTCGGATTATAGGACGGTGGAGGATGTTAAAGTTGCTTCCTGGAGTCACTTTTGACTCCGATCATAGATTGGTGGTTGCCAGACTGAGAGTACAGGAAACAAAGTGGCAGGTTGGAGAAAAAAGGAAAGTAATTAAAGTTGAAGCCCTGAAAGAGCAAAGGAAGAGAGGAGGAATGTGGAGAAAATAAAGGAAAAGTTGGCGAATGTGGAAGAAATCATCAAGAATTTGCAAGAAATTATTAGTGAAACGCGGAAGAAACGCTAGGAGTGAGGTGGAGTGGAGGAGCGAGGATGAAACACACTATGTAGTGGAATGAAGATGTGAAAGAGAGCAGTGGGTGAAAAGAACAAGAAAATGAGAAGGTGGTTGCAGACGCGGGACTTAAACAGAGGAAGATTGAATATGTGTAGCAAGAAAACAGAGCAAGAGTTCTGAGGGAGGGAGGGTAAAAAGGCGGTGGTGGAAAAGGATGCAGAAGAATTGGGAGGGTATGCAGAAGAAGGAAAGAAGAAGATTTTCAACCTGGTAAAGATGTATAAAAAATCAAAATAGAAGCTTTAAGGTATCAGAAATAAGGAAGGAGAGGTACTTACATCCAGAAGAGGTAAATGCAGAGATGGACTAAATATTTTTGAGAACTTCCTAAATGTAGAATTAAAGGGAGGAATGTGGAAGAGGAAGCAAATATGTGGGAGAGGCAATGGACAGGGCGTGAATCCGATAACGCATGGGAGAATAATGAAGAGGCTTGTCAAAAACGAAGAAAAGAAAAAGCGCCGGCGAAGATGGAATTGTTGTTTGATAATTGGGAAGAAAGGAGAAGGAATTGAAAAAGAAAATAGTGGAACTTTTTAATAAAATGTTTGATGAAGGGTGTAGTTTCCCGGTTAGATTGGGGAAATATAGTTGTTTTTCCCATTTATAGGAGAAGGAGATAGAGGAGAGTGTGGAAACTATAAGGGAATATCTTTATTGGATCATATAGCGAAAGTGCACGAAAGGATTTTAGAAAGCAGATTAAGGGGAGTGATAGAAATACAGTTGGGAGAGGAACAATATGGGTACAGGAAGGGCAGGAGTAATTGGATCTGTGCTTCTAAGAATAAGTGTTTGAGAAGTGTTGGGAATTTAATAAAACAGCATATATAGCCTTCTTGAACTTAAGAAAAGCATTTGACTCGGTACCCAGAGCCAGACTTTGAAGGATGTTGTAAGAGGTGTATGGAGTGGAGGAAAGACTTAGGAGAGCTATAAAAAGCTTGCCATGCGTTTGTGAATGTAAGTGAGAACTGGATGCAAAAATGAGAAATGGTTTGAGGTGGGGACGGGAGTGAGACAGGGCAGTTTTCTGTCTCACCTACTTATATAGCTTACTTAAATGTAGTAATCAGAAAGGTTAAAGACGAATTTAAAATTCTGGATGGTGATATAATGGTGTACGCGGACGATTTGGCGTGT
>JABUQX010014992.1:57500-60000 GCA_015478945.1 Trachelipus rathkii
AGAGAAAACAAAAAGAAACTGCGATTGAATATCTGATTATTCGTCTGGTTTGGAGAAAGCTAACTTGAGATGATTATTTGATTAAAAGGTTATTAATGTTGAAACTTTAGTTTTAACTCCATCATACTTTTTCTTTTTCAAATAATATCTCTGTAGTATTTCTTTTGAGTAGTTGTGTTGAAAGAGACGATACTTTCGCGAGCCGTAAAAAAAACAAGAATTTCAACGTGACGAAACAGAAGATCACCCATTACTATAATTTTCTGTAAATGTACTATATCCATCCCTTATGATTTTTCGTTCATTGTCCATATATTTATATTTATATTAGTTTCCAAGAGTAAAATCTGATTCGTTTGTTAATTAAAGCTGGAATTGGATCCTTAACTCTGTTACTCATTTTCTTTTCACATTTTCCTTGTATTTGCTGCTTAGATAGTTCTTAACCCGGATGTCATTGAGCGGGGGGGGTGGGGGCGGCGGGAGGGAGGGGGGCAGGGGTGGAGGGGGGGTGGGGGGGCGGGGGCGGGCCAGGGGGTGGGAGGGGCGGGGAGGAGGAGAGGGGGGGGGGAGGGGAGGAGGGAGGGGGGGGGGGGGAGGAGGTGGTGTGGGGGGGGGGGGAGGGGGGGGGGGAGGGGGGGGGGGGGGGGAGGGGCGGGGGGGGGCGGGGGCGGGGGAGCGGGGGAAGAACAGAGCGGCGGGTAGTGGGGGAGGGGGGGGGTGGGGGGGGGGAGCGGGCGGGGGGGGGAGGGAGGGGGGGGTGGGGGGGGGGAGGACGGGGGGGGGGGGGGGGGGGAGGGGGGGAAGGGGGGGGGGGCGCGGAGGGGGGTGGAGGGTCTGGGGGGGGGGGGACACATTTAGGAGGGGGGGGGGGGAGGGGGGGCGGGGGGCGGGGGGGGGTTGTTGGGGGGGGGGGGGGAGGGGGAGGGGGGGGCGGGGAGGGGGAGGGAGGGGTGGGGAGGGAAACACGAAACAACCCGCAACTGCTTAGAGAGTTCTTAACCCGGATGTCATTCTTCCTTTCCTTTTCCGAGAATAATAACGATTAGTCCAGTCAAACTAAGAAAAATGACCCATAAACCTGGGCAAAATTGCTTCACAAGCGATTGAAGTGGTATTCAACTTAACAAATGTTGCTTTATAACATATCCAAAATCAGACAAAATCCAAGTATGGGAAAGTATTGAAAAATCAAATTCAAAATGGCGTCGGAATGTCGATTTTTTGTTATATTTGTTTAAAGATATTTTGTATATATTGAGATTAATGAAAGCACATCCATTAAATATAAGAGTAAATATTGAAATATCAAAGAAAATAAAATTATATTTCAAGAATAGAATTTATTAGAAGGACATAGAAATATTATTATTTACATTTTTATTGTCATAGTTAGTATAAAAGTACTGTAAGAACAAAGTCCTTAAGGAATTGAATAAGTAATGTCGGACAAACTATGCATCTGAATCACTGTCATTGTTTTCAGTTTCAACGTTGTTGTCACATCCACTGATCTGGCACTCCCCACAAGAGGCTGAACAAGGCAGCCCGTTCTGTTTGCATCCACATCGCATTGTTGCGCAATGCGTCTTACAAGAACAATGGATCATTTTCAGTAACCACTCTGGGGCTGGTGGCATATCAGATACTGTAGGGTAATACGAGTTTTCCCTAACAAACCAACCCCATTCTGTTGCAGTTAAAGGCGTTTCTTGTGATTTCCAAACACATACCTGATAGTATGTACGAAAGCTATGGTACTTTGTTGCTGATTCTGTAGGTGGCCAACGTTCAGGTGCAACAAACGATTTAGCTGCTGCAACTTTTTCCACTAGCATTCGATGACGAAGTGCTTTTAGAGAATTTCCTGTCTTGCCGTCATATAGTATTGACATAGCCTTACTTCCTGCAGATTCAATGTCACACTGTTGAGTTCCATCTGAGGAAAATACGTTTGCAGCCAGCTGTAGTTGTTCATCATTCATTAGTTTTTCCAATGCTCTGGCCTTTCCGATGCCAAAGATTCTGGACGTTGTGTCACAACCAGTAAAAGCATGTAAAACAAAATGTTTTTACAAATATCACTACCCAGCAAGGGTTTAATTCCAAGAATATCATACACTGGATTTGTAGACAACAGTCTTTTTATGTCACTCCGTAAGTACAGTTTAAAACCATTGTTTTTCGCATGGTATAACAAAAGAACTAACAAGTCTGTATCTTCGCCAACAGTGACGGTCATTATATTGATAGATGACGTTACTGCAGATTGAACAATATCTAAATCTGCATCTCCATCAGCTTGTTTTACAGTGCACCCTATTTTTGTCAAGGCTTCTGATACGAGCATAATTAATTGCTGCTTATTTGTATAATTGGCCAAGAAATTTTCTTTCTCCCCGACAAACTTCATAGTAGGACTGAAGTGTACAGTCTTGCTAATTTTGCAAGTGCTGCGCCTTCTGTGAGTCATGTCCTTAATAAAAGGATCACTGCTGTA
>JABUQX010014993.1:0-5000 GCA_015478945.1 Trachelipus rathkii
GGGAGAGAGATAGTATATAGTATTACTATATAATATATAATACTATATTATATATACGCATATATACACTAATAAATATATTTATATATATATTTATATATACATATGAACAGAAAAGATTACGAATTATATTGTACGCGAGTTTAGTGATGTGACGTAGATTCAGATATTTATATGTATGGAACGCGGTGAACGGAGAGCTTTGTGGATGTAAATATGAACAGAGGATTATAATGTACTAGACAGTACATAGGATACTCGTGGAGGTAGTGGATTGTCGAGACAATACGATTCCATTCAAGCTGTAACGTTGTTTGAATAAGGCTAAATCTACTATCACTTGAGACTTGTGGCGGGACGGTAGTACAGTCGATTGGTCGTGCTCACTCTGAGCATTTATATTATATATATATATATATATATATATAATAGTAATATTTTATTTTATATTATATATATCTATATATATATATTATATATGACTATTATGTGTATAATATATATATATATTAATATCTATTAATATATAATATATATGTATATATATATAGTATTATATATTATATATATGTATATATATATATATTGTATATATATATTATATATATTATATTTATATATAGTATATATTATATATATATATATATATATATATATAATATAAATACAATAAATATATGAATTTAAAAACAACACATATATATATATATATATAAAATATATATATATATATATAGTTATTATTATATATTATATATATATATATATATTATATATATATTATATATTTTATATATATTATATATATATATATTATATATATATATATTAAAAATATATAAATATATATTATATCATACCTATCCCTAAATATATATGTAAAACATATTACATATTAACATATATATATATTACAATACATAATCAATTTACTATCTAAACAGTATATGTATAATATATCCCTAAATCCCTAAACTAATATGTATAAACATATATACCATAACATATATATATATATATATTATATATATATATATATATATATATATATTTATATATATATTATATATATAAATTAAATATATATATATATAAATATAAAGATATAGTATATATAAAACTACATATAAATTTCTATAAATTATTCATTAATGAAGTAAAGTGATTTGTTTTTCAATATGCATCTTAAAAAAGTATGGTAATACAGGCTTGTATATAATTATTTACTCCATTGATTTTTGACTTTTTAATATCGCGGCACAATGAACTATTCACTTAAATGGTGTGCATATTATATCAAACATTTTGGGATATATTTAATAATTTAAAAGAAAATGATTTGTTAATAATATAATAAATTCTGACGTAAAGGATGAGGGTGATTTTATTTTGCGAGTAGTGTGTATTTATTAGACAGGCTATTCTATTGGTTTCGTAGTTTGTCATTGTGTTCCTTAGGAATCGAGGTTGACACAGAGCGTAGATTTGAGCGTTAAATCCTTATTCCTCATCTCGTGCAGGAGATAGTAATTATCGAAGAGAAAGTTAGAGTTACGTCATGGGTGACTTGTTTTCGGTCTCTGCTTGCTACGTGGCTTCTATGAGTAGTTGCGTTGTCTTGCCTATAGGTGTATGTGTTAGGTTCTTGATATCTGGATAATTATAGCTCTGAGACGCAACTTATACTATAGTTAATATCTGATCTATCTACAGTGTGGAGTACTCAGCTCTAACAGTCGGATAAGTGTGGGAGCTTATATTGTTTGGTGCATACATCTGGTCTTAGATTTAATAGGCATCATGGTTCATTCGGCATATAAGTGGTGGAGTGGAGTCGTGTCACCTCGGTGATTGTATGTTAGTACTTTAGGAGGGATGTGAGGTGCTATCCTAGTAAATTTATATAGACCGTGGATGACCCTTAGTATGTGGTTAGTGTATTTAATATCTGTAGTATATATATATATATTATATTGAAAAAGATAGCTATGTCTTTATATAATAAAATATTTCGAATATTTCATATCTATATATTTATTTGAACAGTAGTATAAATATATATATTCTATGGTAATATATATTATATTATATATATATAATATCTATATATATTATATATAGTAGTATATATACTATATAATTTATAATATTGTTCAGTTTTAATTTATATATATATTAATAATGTTAGTATATATATTTAATATAATTTGCGGCCGTAGTTATGTATATGATGTTCCTATCCTAAAGATAGGAATGTCACTAAGATATATATAATTAGTTGTATAATATTAGTTATATATATGTAGTGTTTAGTTATATACTATATGATTATTAAGTATATGCGGGTTATAGTTGTTGTTCTATTGTGTGGGTTGTATAGTAGTTGTAGATTTCAAGCGAACTTAAATTGAAGAGTTTCTCAAAACTTACCTTTATTTCGTATGAACCAGAAGAAAGCTTGTCTATTTCCACGTTAAAAAGTTGGTGTTGTCTAGATGTAGCTATTGTGTTGTGCCGAGTTATGATGTGTGTTATGGGAGGTCAAAGTTTTTACCATAGTTCCAATTTACTTTTGATTCCAAAGAAAAATCGTCAACTGTAGCCTCTTTTTCAAATAGGAATTTCTCTGGTGACATAAATAGAGTGAAGGTGAGTTTTCAGTATATATTTCCATCCTAAAGATGGAATGTCTTGTTAGAATTTGGATATTCAGATCAACAACATTGCAGACAGTCATCTCGTATAGAGTGTCCGTCTTTTCAAAGTAATAAGAATTTTCAATATTCCAAGTTTTTTCAAGGATTCTTCCTTTTATCTTGCTTTCAAAATTATCACCAGAAATGTCTAAATAAATGTAATTATTTAAACCAATTTCATCAATATTTGAAGAGCAAGTAAAGGTTCTACCATTTGGTTTTTCGATGTTGGTATATTCTAGTTGCATTGTTAAACCCTTTACTGGATTATCATGCAATCTGTATTTTCCCTTCAAGCTTACTAATCCTTCTGCTACTGCAAGACTGCCAACTTTGCCAGACATTGATAACTCAAATGGATCAGATGCGATTTCGAAATTTATAGAATCTTCATCTTTCCCTCTGTTGAGATCCACTGAAACAAAATATATGAAATTAATTATTATATTATCTCAGCATTTTTACCATAATACTAATACTAACACCAATATTTCAGCTGTGTGAATTAGTATTTCAATAAAAATTGTAAATTGAATAAGATACTTAATTATTGAAAAAATACTTACAGTTCAAATTGATCTTTGGAATGAATATTCCATTAACATTTAACTTTCCATTTATTGATTTGGATGCAACATCGTAATAAGATTTTCCATTGATGTTGAGTAGCTCTCTAAAGTTTTCCAAGATTATTTCAATAGTTGTTTGTTTATGAGTGTCTTTAACCTCCCTTTCGAAATTAATTTTAGACTTCCAAATCCTGATATCATTAAGATTTAACTCTAGGTCGAAGCCTTTAGCATCTTTTTCATACACATAGGAAAACTTTCCGTTATATTTGTTAACCAGTGTTTGTATGTCAAGTTCATATTTCTTATCGATGTGAGATATGGAAATAGAGCATTTCTTGCTTTCTTTACTGTTTGGCATATTAAATAATAGAGTGGTTTGTTCTGGAGTATGAGTATAACGGATTTTGTAAGCAGAATGTGTGTCAGTCTTTTTCAAGAATAACGTCTTTTTGAAAGTTTTAAAGGGAGAACATAAGTTGCTTTCTTCATTAGGAAGAAATTTTTCATAACAAATTTCTAATCCTAGATGAGAACTTAAAAGTGGGTAGCAATTTTTATATAACTCACCAGGAGTGTTTTCTTTTGTTTCAACCCCATTTTCAATCTTATAAAATTCGTTTGACATTTCATAAACTTCAATTTTTTCATCAGGAACGTTAATGGTGAAGTCAACAAGTTTTCCTTCCTTTACTAAGGCTTTTCCTTCAATTGTAGTTGAGGAATGAGCAGTTGACAACATTTTCATTCCTGATTTGGAAACAAAAGCATCTACAGTCATGGATGAGTCAAACATAATAGCAGCAGATGGGCGTAATTTACCATCTATGTTAATAGAATTTAAGCCTTCAAAATTAAAGGTGCCATCAAGTTTCATATCAATTGTTGCTTTACCATCAACTTTTAGACGTAAAGGAAATCCTGTCAATGTTGGGAAAGTAAACTCTGCATTTACCAAATTATAACTCTTAGTAAATTCAACGTTACCTTTGCTTAGTAGATTAATGATCACGTCAAAAATGCTTGTGAAAGTCTTTTCAGGTAACAAGTTTTCAATGCCTTCAAAATGGCGATAGAATATTTCGTTTCCAAATAATTTCATATAATAAGAACCACTTGGCTCGTCTGAGTCTTTGGTAAATAATTCATTTTCTTGTTCATTGGTATCCTTTTTCAAATTTTTAATGATGGCTGCAAGAGTTTCTTCTGGATAGTAGCCATCTGGTCCGAAAAATTTCTCAATATAGGCTTCAAAGCCTTCAATTCTACCTCCTAATTCAAACAGGTTTACAGACTGACCAAAGAGCTCGACAGTTAAATTAACCATTGAGGACCTAGGCAAAAATGATTTGTCGGAAAATATTATATTGCTATCAATACTTGCACCTAACTTCTGCTCCTTCAGATAGAAAGAAGATTCAAAATATTTAGACATTTTCATTGAATTAGATGAAAATTTCTTCTGCAAAAGATCGTCTCCTATTAATTCTCTTATCCCTTGCTTCTCAAAAGCAGCACTTTCCTGTAGGTTTGTTAAATGCGACCAAACAAAAGATGCGACTTGATTTACACTTTCCGAAGTAAGACGATCCTTTACGGTATCGATAATATCTTTAGTTGGACATTTCATTAAGCCAAGGTAGGCGGAAATTCTTATTTCATTATCCAGATTCTGATCAGTATAAGCTGAAAGGAGGTGATCTCTATCATAAGAACAAGGAGCTCGTCGAAAAGT
>JABUQX010014993.1:10000-20000 GCA_015478945.1 Trachelipus rathkii
TCGCTCACCTAAGGGCCCTTTAAATAAAATTATATATATATATATATATATATATATATATATATATATATATATATATATATATATATATTTATGTATATAGATAAGAGTATTGTTACATATATACTACAAGGTTAAGGCTACAGTTAGAAGGTTATATATATAAGCTCATATATATATATATATATATACATAGTTATGCTACATATATACTGTGAGGCGACCCTATACTCCTCAGCACGAATTACCATTATAGAAACGATCGATCTTTTACAAATTTCATAATGTTACGATAAAAATTTCTCTTTTTTTGCGAAAATTGGTCAAATGAATAAAAATATTACATAAAGATCTTGTCAGATATGCGTAAGTGAGTTTTATCAATATTGATTGCGTGGATCCGAACACATTTTTATTTGATAAAAGTCAAAATAAAACTTTATTTTAATAAAAGAGCTTCACACCTTTAAAAATATTAAAAAAGCAAGTCGTAATTATTTATTTAATTCTATGTAACCTAAAGTAACTTAGCCTTATTTAACCTAACCAAACCTATATTAGCGTAACCAAACTTATATTAGCGTATAATTTATTTCACTTTCCATTGTTTCAATATACAAATTCGCAGGTAAACATGCTGTAATAAACTTATATAAATGCAGGAAAAAAAAGTTCAAACTTTTTTCGCTACCCGCTCTGTTATATATTTTGTTCGAAAACGTAAATTATGAAAAAAAAATTGACTTCGACTACATTATACACAGATAATTGATACCCTCATAATAAACATTAAATAATATGTAAAATTGAAACAAAAAGTGTAAGAATAATAGCTATTAAATAACGCTATTTCTAAGTCAATTTAAAAAAAAGTTACTGTTCGTGCTCAAATCGAATAGCGGATATTGTGTATGTGTTAATTTCGAGTATAAAATTGTTTATATTGTTGCTTTTGACATCTCTTAGTTACATTCTTTATGGATAAATAGGGTGAGACTATTTTAAATTTATTTGAAATATATATATATATATATATATATATATATATATTTAAAATTATGGTTATTATATATATATATATACATATATAGAAATATATATATTAAGTTATATTATGCTATATATATATATATTAACATTCTTACAATACAGATATATATATATATATATATATATATATATATATATATAAACCTTATTACATTAGAGAGTAATGGAGTTTCCTCAGTTTATATTATTATTATTATTATAAAGATATATAGCAGGCATACATACATACATGCTGCTGGGTTATTACAAGTTACACAAGCGATATATGGCTGGCATATATATATATATAAGTTACAAGAGTATATATATATATATATATATATATATATATTCAAATAAAAAATAAAAAAAAAAAGAAAAGTTCAAATAAATAAATAGCAAAATAAACTATACAATTAAAATAACAATTAAATAAAATTAGCTCGAGCCAAAAGAATAAAAATGATAAATATTTAAGTAAATAAATAAATTAAATAAATAAAGGTACTAGTCAAAATAACAATGGAATAAGGATTGCTCGAACCGTAGAGTTTTGTTAAAAATTCGCATATTAACAAGAGCGAAACAAATTACTGATAAGTGGACACTCTCTTATCACGTGACGTTCAAAGATCGAAGATAAGGAGTTATTTTTAATTTAAATTATAATGAGTGGTGATCGAGATTAAGAGATAATGTTTAAAGAAGATATAATCTTCATATCACTAATTTTTAAGTAAATACTTGACTGTTACTAATCGCATATATATATATATTATATATAATATATATATATATATATATATATGTATATATATATATATATTATTATTTATATATATTAAATATATATATATGTATATATACATATATATATATATATATTTTACACTCATTATCAAGTTCTGAAATAAAATTTAACTTTTGAGCATCAGAATTTTTATACCTAATTTACTTAATTAATTTTCGCACATAAATTTATTTAATACCAAGATATGATTTAAACCTAATTAATAATAATAATAATAATAATAATAATAATAATAATAATGACCATGAAAATAACACTTTAATAATAATAATAATAATAATAATAATAATAATAATAATAATACATAATAATAATAATAATAATAATAATAATAAAATAATAATAATAATAATATAATAACAATAATAATAATACACACACACACAACAATATTACACACATATAATATATAATAGATAATATATAATATATATATATAATAAGAAGAGAGTATTAATATTGATATATATATATAACAATAATAATAATAATAATAATAATAATAATAATAATAATAATAATAATAATAATAATGATAATAATAATAATAATAATAATAATAATAATAATAATAACAATAGCAACAAATAATAACACACACACACACACACACACACACATACACACACACATAATAATAATAACTGCATTAATAATAATAATAACTCGTAATAATAATAATAATAATAATAATAATAATAATAATATAATAATAATTATAATATTATTAGTAATAATAATAATAATAATAATAATAATAATAATAATAATAATAATAATAATAATAATAATAACAATAATAATAATAATAATAATAATAATAATAATAATAATAATAATAATAATAATAATAATAATAATAAGAGGTTGAGCCTTACATTTAGGTCTGTAATTATTTTTGAAAGGAGATAATTGTTTAAATGGCCAGGAATTCTAGTAATTACAGAATAAATCTATATCTATCTATCTATCTATCTATCTATCTATCTATCTTATCTAATAATAATGCTGAATTACTACCTACTACGTATATCAGTGATAGTAACTCTATTAGCTTTAAAAATGATAATGATAAAAATACTACTACTACTACTACTACTACTACTAATAATAATAATAATAATAATAATAATAATAATAATAATAATAATAATAAAAATAATAATAATAATAATAATAATAATGACTGTAAAATTAACTGTACAATGTATTAATAATAATAATAATAATAATATTAATTCCAATACACAATAATAATAATAATAATAATAATAATAATAATATTAGCAAAGTGCCTTACGCCTCCTGAACGCGAACTTTCAGGTTTGTCTTAAAAAGCGAGCTACGCCTAATTGGGGCCTTTCCACACTCGCTCAAGGCTGCGCTCGCGGTTCGCACACACATATACAGTATAATATATATTATTATATATAGTGGTACATATTTATAAGGTGAGATAAGTGTGTATATAGGTATGTAGTTGTTATATATATATATATATATGTTATATTTATATAATGCAAATATAAATATATATACTCATATTTTTAGTCCTTTTGTTTTTATTATTTTTTTAAAGTTAGTCTCTATAATATATTTAAAATAGTTAAACTTTAAAATTATTTTATTTTAATATTAATTTTAATTTTTTTTGAAGCTCAAAATTAGTTATTGTATATTCTTTTTATTTATATATTTTGTTATTTTACAAGTTTAATAAATGTAGATAAAATTAATTATCGTATATAATCGTATATATTTATATAGCAATTGTATATAAATTTTTGATAAAATGATGATATATATTTTTTTTTAAGAATAAAGTGTGAAAATGCTGAAAAATAATTTAATAACAATAATGATTATAATAATAATAATAATAATAATAATAATAATAATAATAATAATAATAATAATAATAATAATAATAATAATAATAATAATAATAATAATAATAATAATATGAAGCTGAGTATTACATATAGGCTTGCAATTATTTTTGAAGGGAGTTAATGATAAATGTGGTAGAGTTATATATAGCAATTATTTTTGAAGGGAGTTTATATATATACATATATTACTTCATTTTAATAATATATTTTCGCTGTTAGAGCAGTTGAAAGATACATTGTTATATATACATATGTAGCATATTTTATTATATATATATGCCTATATAATATATTATTCTATTATCTTTATTATTTGTACATATACATATACAGTTATATATTTATTATTATTAAAATATTTTTATATATATATATATAATATATATATTACATTCATATATATATATATATATATATATATATATATATATATATATATATATATATATATATATATATATATATATATATATATATATATATATATATATATATATATATATACATTACATATAGGGCCTGGTCTGGTACACCCCTTCGATATTCTAATCGATAATAATATCGATATTTTTATTGATAAAAATTAAACATTATTTATTTTTTTAATAATTTTTGTTGTAAGTGTCATTTTACTATAGATTTTTTTATTTTTTTAAAAATTATTAAAAGTTCTACTAAAAGAAATTGAGAAGCATATCGAAGCAGAAACATTAATAATATCTGACTCGTGGGCTGCATATAAGGATATCGACAAGATTCCAAAAATGAAATATCGACATATCCCTGTTAACCATTCTACAAACTTTGTCAACCCTGGAAATGGAGCTCATACACAGAAGATTGAATCATTATGGTTTCAGGCGAAACAACGCAATAAAAAGGAATGTGGAACAGCTAGAAATTTACTTGGTAGCTATTTGTTTGAATTCATGTGGAGGAAACAAAACAAAGATGAAGATTTATTTGAACAAATTTTGTGATATTGTTAAATCTCCAGCCACCAAAATAAATGCATATGGTGACTTTATTTTAATCTTATTTTATTATTTAATAAATGTAATTGAAATATACTTTTATTTATTAAAATAAAATTTTAAAAATAGATATTTAAAAAAAAAAATATATATAGTAAAGCCATTTCACATTCTATCAAAAATTATAAAAAAAAATCGACAATGTTTTAAATTCTTTATAATGAAAATATCGATATTATCGATTAAAATATCGAAGGGGGGTTATTACGAACCAGGCCCTATATATATGCTGGTTACAAGAAGAAGAAGAAGTAGCAGCAGCAGCATATATATATAGCATAAGGATATATACATATATGTTGTTACTATATATATATAGTTGAAGAGTGATATGTATATTATTATATATATATATATATATTATTATTATTATATAAATATTTATATATATATTATATATTATATTATATATATATATATATATATAGTTATTATTATTATTACATATATTATTATTATTATTATATATATATACATTATTATTATTATTATTGCAAAGTGTATTATTATTATTATTATTATATATATATTTATATATATGTTATATATATGGTTATTACTACATATTATTATTATTATTATTGGTTATTGGGAGGGCTGCTACTATTATTTATTATTATTATTATTATTATTATTATTATTATTACATATGCCATATATACTATATATATACATATATTATTATTATTATTATTATTATTATTATTATTAGCATATATTATATTATTATTATTATTATTATATATATATATTATTATATACATATTATTATTGCTATTATGATTACATATATTATTATTATTATTATTATATTACATATTATTATTATTATTATTTATATTTATTATTATTATTATTATTATTATATATATTATTATTATATATTATTAGATATATATATATATATATATATATAAATATATATATATATATATATATATATACATATATATATATATACATATTATATATATTATTATTATATATATATATTATTATTATTATATTATTATTATTATATATATATATAAAGATATATTATTATATACATATATTATATATATACATATACCATAGCAAAAAGCAAAATATTATTATGCAAAAATAGAAAGAAACTGCATATAATTTACAATAGAAATTAGAACTTGTTTGAACCAACCCTTCCCCTTTATATATATATATATATATATATTATATATATTATTATTATTATTATTATATTATTATTATTATTATTATTATTATATATATATATATATTATTATTATTATTATATATATATATATATATATATATATATTATGTTATTATACATATTACATATATATAATATATATATATGCCATATACATTATATATATATTTATATATATATATATATAGTATATATATATATATATAATATTATTATTATTATTATTAGTTATTATTATGATTATTAGTATGTCATATATATATAGTTATATTTGTTATTATATTATATATGTTATATTATATAATATTATTATTATTATTATTATTATTATTATTATTATTATTATATTATTATTATTATTATTATATGTTATAAGAAATTTATATAAAGTATGCCACATAAAACGTACATATATATATATATATATATATATATTATACAAGTATTATTATTATTATTACATATTATTATTATTATTATTATATATATACATATATATATATAGTATAGTATATATATATATATGTTATATAAAATATATGTTACATATATATATATATAACGTATAATATATTATATATTATGTAAGATATATTATATATAAGTATATATATATATATATATATATATATATATATATATATATATATGTTATTATTAGTTAATGTGAAGACCCACAAAGTAGTTAATTCAATGATTGGTTTCCTTGATCCCTGCTGGAAAAAGTCCCAGTTTAATGTTTTTACACCTGTCTAAGAGAATATTTCTCTAAAAATCATGCTGAACATTCAAGAATATTTAAAGGATATATAATCCTATTTATATATCATCAAATTATTATATCTGAAGTTTATAGCACATATTATTATTATTATATATATAGTAGTAAGATATTATTATTATTATATAAGTATATATATATATGATATATATATATATATATATTAGTTATATATATATATGATATATGCTATATATATAAGAAATTCATATATATTATATATATATATAAAAATATATATATATATACATATATATATATAAAGATATTATTATATGTTATATATGATATATATATATATATGTTATTATATATATATATATATAGTATATAAATATATATATATGCATATATATAAAAACACATATATATATATATATATAAAGAGGTGTATATTATATTATTATTATTATTATATGTATATATATATTATTACTATATATATATATATATATATGTTATATAAATACTATGCTATTATTATATATATTGGTTATTATTAAGGCGCATATATATTTATTATTATTATGATAAGGCTGCTGATATATTATGCGGTTATTATATATTAAGGTTATTACGGCAAAGGCGGTATCGCGCATATATATAAGCGCTATTATTATTATTATATATGTATACATACATATGTTATTATTATTATTATATATATAAGTACATGTATATATATACATATACCGTATATATATATGAGTATATATATATATATATACATATATTATTATTATTATTATTATTAATTATTATTATTATTATTATTATTATTATATTTATATATATATATATATATATATATTATATATATATAAGTTGAGTATATATATATAATATTATATGTTATTGATATTATATGTTATTATATATATATTACTTATTATGTTACATATATATATACATATAAGTATATATGATATTATTATTATTATTATTATTATTATTATTATATTATTATTATTATATATACACATACATATGCTATATATATATATATATAATATATATGATATGTATATATGTATACATATTATTATTATTATTATTATTATTATTTATTATTACATATTATTATAGTTATAAAAGATTAGTGATTAATAACATATTATTATTATTATTATTATATGTTATACATATTATTATTATTACATATTATATAAGATATATATATACATATATATATATATATATAGTATATTATAAATATATATTATTTATATTATGTTGAAGATATGAATTGATAAATAGATACAAATATGTATCTTATTATTATTATTATACATGCTACATATATATATACATATATTATTATTATTATTATTATACATATATATATTACATATAGTATATATATATATTACATATTACATATTATTAATATTGTTAATAATATATATATGATATTATTATTATTATACATATATTAATATGCATATATATATATATATATATATATATATATATATATATATATATATATATATAATTTTCTGAAGTATATAAATAAATAAACCCATTTTAGGAGTTTAATTAACAGTTAGAGTTTTAATTTTTTCTCATTGAAAATATTAAACTTACTTAAAAATTAAAGGATTTACTAATTTTAGAAAAAAAAAAACAAAAAACAAATAACAAGAAGAGACAATCTAATAATAATATTCTAAATTCTAACAAGAGATTCTCTGCCTTGTCATTAGAGTTAGCTGCCGGTTTGCTTTCCTATTATATAAAAATTTCAAAAGTTAGCTACTGGGTCACAACGCGGGAAACAGGCTGAAAAAACCTTCTCCGCTCAAACCATTATCTAACAATGTAATTCATGTTTGTAAAAAAAAATTTAGTCGAAATTTAAAATTTTTTTTGTGAGTTTTGTAAAATTCTTATTTTCACAGAATATTTAAAAATAATAATAATAATAATACACATAATGAATAATAATAATAATAATAATAATAATAATAATAATAATATAATAATAGTCAATAATACTAATAATAATAATAATAACAATAATAAAACAATAATAATAATAATAATAAGTACTACTGGTAATACTAATAATAATAATAATAATAATAATCAATAATAATAATAATAATAATAACAACAAGAATAGTGATAATAATAATAAATACAATTATTGCTATTACATACATATAAACATATATATGAACATATGATATGCTGCTGGTTGTTGCTGTTAAGGGCTGTTGTTGGCACAGCAGCGCTGCTGCGCGCTGGCTACGGCTAAGGCTGCGTTATGTTGGCTGCTGCTGGGCTGCTACTGGCTCACATAATTCATATTGCCGAACCGAAACCGGTTCGTCTGGTTTGCGAACGTGTTAAACTGGAAAAACGGACCGAGTTTATATTAATCCTTTTTCTTTGCTCTTTGGTGAAACAAAATGAAACTTGCTGTTAATTTTATAGTTAAAAGGAAAGAACTGGTTCTAAAATTTTTGGTAACTCATCATCAGAGCAAATATTTGCATATATGAACTTTGTATTTTTTGGCCTGCCTAGAGAAAAATATAATTTTAAGTTTCCGTTATATATAAGTATAGGAGGTGAGTGGCAAAATACCCCGGCGAGTGATGCAAGGCGGAGTGGAAGTGAAGTCTGTACTGGCGCCCGATGAATTATTTAAACTTTAAACTTGAATTGAAAGTTTTAATCTTTTTAATAAACTCTTTTTATTGCTGGAAATATTATTTTTAGTTTCTGTATTAATGCTAAGAATATAAAAAAAATATTACCAGTAATATTATTATTTCGACCAGGCAGGAATAAACAAATCCTCATATATATGAAGTTATATACATAGCAGCATATATATATATATATACTGCCATATATTATATTATTATTATTATTATTATATATTATTATTATTATTATTATTATTATTATTATATATTATTATTATTATTATTATTACATATACATATATATATTATTATGTTGCATATATATATATATATATTATTATTATTATTATTATACATATTATTATTACTTACACATATTATTATTATTATTATTATTATTATTATTACTACATATTATTACATATATTACACTACACAAGGCTGGCTGGCTGGCTGGCCAAGGCTACAGCTAGATACAGCAAAGACAGCAGAGCATATATACTATGGCCATGATGGTGCTCGCTACTGGCATATGCCATTACATATATTATTATTATATATATATAGATATTATATTGCTGATATATATATATTATATATT
>JABUQX010014993.1:22500-27500 GCA_015478945.1 Trachelipus rathkii
TTATTATTACATATATATTATTACATATTATATATATATATATAAAGTTATTATTATTATTATTATTATTATATATATATATATATATATATATATATATATATATATAATATTTAGATGACCCGTAATACTTACTTCCTTTATTTTAATACTGTGGTCCATCTATTTTGAGCCAAAATACAACGAGAGCATGAAAATTTCAGCCGTTTCACATTGTGATAAGCTAAGCTCACTTGGTCTGATTGTATTTTTACAGCTTTATGTTACTCACAGGGTGGGCTTTTTCAAGAAGGAGCTGAAAAAAAATAGAAGGAAACCCACTCAAGCTTAAACCAAGTCTTTCAGGTGAATTTAGAGGCATACTTTAATTAAAGAGACGCAGAGTAAAGTAAGGCAGGTAAAACAGATTATGACAGAGAACTCCATAGAACTGATGTAGATGTAGCTGGAAAGAAGAAAAGGCACCATTATGAGCAAGCCTGGTGCTAGCAATATTTACACAAATTGTGTTGGATTTGGAGAGGTTAATAACTCTTTTGAGTGTCTGCCGTTGTTGCTTCTATATAAAAATAGATAGTTCGCCAACTTTAGAATTAGCGAGTTAAGAGAGTTAGAAGTTAGAATATAGGAGACAGTTTATTAGTCTTTTTAACCCTATTCTCAACTCTGTCCAAAAGAAGGATGGAACTGGAACCGACCCACAACTACCAGCTGTGAGAACAGTGCTTCATGTAAGGAAAAATGAAACTCTTGTATAAATAGAGTAATTGAGTGGGATAAAAAATTTCCGCATTCTGAGCAGGACTCCCAGCTTTTTTGATGGTATTCTTTTTCTCTTAACTCACTATAAACACTTTATTCAAAAAGATCAACTAATATAGTTTTGAAACGAAAATGACCGCAGTTACATAAACCTCAAAATCTCTCCTGTGTGAGTCATAACACATAAATCTTCTTCTCACATCCTCCGATGATTATGTCAATGACCTCTTCACCTGTGCTGAAACTAATAATATTCCATGTTCCCCTTCCCATTTTCTCTTATCATTTAGAAAAAAATATTATACCTTATCTACATTTGTTTCTTTCATTTTTCCTCCCTTTGCTCATTGACAGTTTCGAGGTCATTTTACCTTTCGGTAAAAGAGCTCCTCGGGAAGCAGTTTGTTTTTAACTTTGCATTTGACAATTCATTGATTTTGAAACTCAGTAGATTCCTTGAAGTCATGTTTAATATTGTAGATTCCTCTAAAAATGTGATTTCTTGTTTCTAAGAAGGAATATAGAATAATCGTCTTGAGGCTCCCAAAACTTATATAAATTAACTTTAATTAATTAATTAATAATCATTAATTAATCTTAGCAAAGTTTTTCCATTCTTCATTTTATGTTATTTATTTAACTTGGTTATCAGCTCAAAATCGAAACACTCTTCAATCAGAATCTTCAATAAGAAAAAGATAAAACAAAACCCTGTCAGAAAACGAAAAAAATATGAAAAGTATGTGTAAGTATAAGGTAATGAAAAGACTGAAGGAACAGTATTATTTATGAAAAACTTTTCAAGTCACCCCAAATCACACTTGCCAGACTGAGAGAAAGTCAAAACCCAAACTATCCATCATGCAAGCACGATTACAAGTTTCAAATCACCTTTTTGAGAGACTTGTGACTGCGTCCATAGCAGATTCTTAAAGACATTGTTGCCCCCAGCTAAGGACTGGCCAGAAACTGAAAAAATTAATATATATATATATATATATATATATATATATATATATATATATATATATATATATATATTATATTAATATATATATATATATATATATATATATATATATATATATATATATAGTAATATATTTATATTATATATATATATATATATATATATATATATATATATATATATATTATATTAAGTTGTAAAAATTAACTATTAAAAATTATAATTTCTAATTTTTTTTAACTGAAATTTTAAGGATATGAATGATTTAGCGTGATGGAATAAAATTGTGTGTGCATGTAAGTGTTGGATTAGGTGGTGCAATCGGTTATGAATCCGAGTGCTGAATTTTGCCTTTTTTTTTGTTTTTTTAGTAAAGATGTGGTAGGATTCCATGTTGGGAAGGGTAGTTTAGTGTGGGTATTACAACTTCTTTGTATGTTAAAGTAAATTTAGTTTTCTCTCTGCTAAAATCATGCTGATAGTGTGAGCGTAATATTTTTTAATTTCCTGTTAGCTGAATTAGTTATTTGGTAAATGTGTGTTCAGAAGGTGAAGTGGTTGTAGTATGTGAAGTCGAGAATCTGTGAAGATTTATTGAGTTGAATATTGACGTTATTAGTTTTACCTGAAGATATAGAAAAAATTGGTGTCTATCTGTTGCTATTAGGGAGACTGAGGATTTTTTGTGCATGCGGCTGTCATTGTATTGAATCTCAGCTAAGTTTCTAGTTGCTCAATGTAGTTTTG
This sequence comes from Trachelipus rathkii, assembly GCA_015478945.1. Classification (NCBI taxonomy): domain Eukaryota; kingdom Metazoa; phylum Arthropoda; class Malacostraca; order Isopoda; family Trachelipodidae; genus Trachelipus; species Trachelipus rathkii. Next base: position 24,980 of record JABUQX010014993.1, read on the forward strand.
TTTGTGTGTTTACGTAGTGGCTGAGGGATGAATGGACTTTGTCTTATTATGGATGTGTTATTGTCATAAGCTATTGTATTTGAGTTTGGAGTTTGTGGGATAGGCAGGTCGACTGTGAATAGGTTGGGGATGAGAGAAGATAATATGGATCGGTGGGGAGAACTCCGTTTCTAAGTTTTACTGTTTTGCTGGATACTTGGGCTGTGTGACCAGATAAAACATTAGAAATGCGTGTTTTGAAGTTGGTTAGTATGGTGAAATGTCTGGGAACTTTGATTAGGTTAACTGCTGTGAGCTTAGTTCTGTGAGAGGGCGATTGGTTGAGACTATTTAAATATTTATCATGAAAATTCAGGGAGATTGTGGTTAGAGCTAGAACTGCGGTGGCTGAGTGCGTTATTTTGAATCCGTTTTAGAAATCCGATGAATGTATGAGTGGTTGTTTTTTGGGTGTATGAGTTTTTCAAGATGTTTCCATAGTGTTGAAAGAGGGAGATCGGGAGATGGGTTGATGATATGTTTAGGCCTTCTCTTAGTTTTGGTTTGGTTATTATGATTGCTTTCTTCCGTATTGAGAGGACAAAGTTGGGGTCTCATGATTTATTAAATATTTTAGTTAAATAAGTTACGACGTTGGGTGTTAGGTATTTTAGATAGAGTTTTGAAATGTTATCTGGTCTGATAGCTGGAGAGTTTTTGAGTGATATGATACCTAATATAGTGTCTTGATTTGTGTGTGTTTTAGCTGTCTGGTGATTTTCTTATTGTTGTAGTGTGTTGTCTTATATGATGTGTTTGAAAAATATTTCGTCGAGGAGGGGAGAGTGTGGTGAATAGCTATGATTAAGGTTGAGATATTGTCTTGAGAGTTGTGTAATTTTTTGGTAATCTTCCGCGTTCTTTTATCATTTGGGTTGATTAAATTATTATGTCGGTTATTTGAATTTGCTTGTTTGTGAATCGTTATTATTAGGGGGGTGAGGGGGGGGAGTTTAAGTGTTTATGTTATTTATTAATGTTGTTAGTTCCATTGAGTAAATTCTGAATTTTATCAACTTCTTTTTAATGGAGAACAAGTGTTTGAAAGTTTTTACAATTGAAAATATTTCTATTTTTCTATTTTTAAATTCGTTAAGTATATGTATTCTTCTGGGGTTTGTGTAATGTATAATGAATAATATTCATTGAAGTCACCACCTGTGATTAGATTAGTGATTGTGTTTAGAGGTAATAAGTTGATTTGTGATTGCAGGAGCAGTATAAATAGGTGGAATGATAATAGAGGGGTTTATTATGTTAAGTGGGAAGTTATTAATATTTTGACGGATTGGAGATTTATGGACGGGATTCGTTTACTACAGTGTTTCTCAACCTTTTTGTATTTGTGCCCCACTTTTCCAAAATAATTTATCTTGCGCCCCCCTTCCAATTATTTCGTTTGTATATATATATATATATAATATATACTAATATATATATATATATATATATATATATATATATTATATATATATATATATATATAATATATATATGATTATATATATATATATATATTATTATATATATATATTATATATATAATTTAATATATATATATATTATATAATATAATAATATATATATAATATATATATTTATTTTTTTTATATATATATATATATATATATATATATATATATATATATATATATATATATATATATATATATATATATATATATATATATATATAATATATATATATGTTGGAGATATATATATATATATATATATAATATATATATATATACGACATAATTGGATGGGGGCGCCACATAAATTGATATGGAAAAGTGGGGTAAAAATACAAAAATGTAGTTTTTGTTTTTCATTTATTTCAAAAAAAAATAATATCTATTTTTCATTTATTTCAAAAAAAATTTATATCTATTTTCACGTTTCTTCGCGCCCTCCTTTAAGTTATTTCGCGCCCCTCTTGGGGTTGCGCCCCTCAGTTTGAGAACCACTGGTTTACTAGGTTTGTAGCGTCGTGCTATATTATATATATAGCTTTATTATTGGGATAAATAGAGTGAGATTAGCTGCATGATGATTTATGTGTATAGAATTGTATCCGTAAAAATTGTCTTGTGTGTTTGCGTGTGTGTAGGTTCTCCAAGTTGAGAGAGGAAATAGCCTTAGATTCAATACTTTCAAGGAGTACAGTGGGAGTGGAACAACCCTAGGAATACGATGTATGGTTCGTAAAAACTTCGGACAACACCCCTGTACACAAGAAGCAACTGGGTTGGTGTGAAAAGTTAAAAAAAAAAAATTATAGGAGAAACAATGTAATCTTTACAAAAATAAAATAAAAATAATAATAAATAAAAAATAAAAAAAAGTAAAAAAAAAATCCCATAAGAAGGAAGTTTCAAGAATATTAAATAACGGCAGAGGAAGATTTTAGATGTATTGTGTGTTATCGATTTGTCGGAAATTACGCCGAGTGGATGGATAGAGGAAAAGAATTTTTGAG
>JABUQX010014994.1:0-7500 GCA_015478945.1 Trachelipus rathkii
CTCCTATCAATCTCGCTAATTTTCATTCAGCTAGAAATCGTTGCAGGGATTCTCTTCGACAAAAGCGGACTTTCATCAAACGAAAGTGAGCTAACCTCCTTGGTTCTATGACAAATTTTTCTGGCTTTGCCAAAAACATATCTAGCAACTTCTGTAAATCTGCCTTTTCTCCTCTTATTCGATCTGGTGATTCTGTTGCTAATTCTCAACTGAAAAGGCCAATCTCTTCGGCCTCCTATTTACTCTAAACCCAGGACGGTTCTGGCATTCCTCTTCCTACTTCTCCTCTCAGGTGTCCTATGCCTTGCTGTGTTACATTTGAATATCGCGTGCATGGGGCCCCTGAATCTATTGATACGTTAGGAAGGCAGGTGGGCCGTATGGCGCATCCTCCCGAGTTTTGAGGAAGTGTGCTTCCATGCTATCCCCGGCCTCTGAAATTCTAACTATCTGCTCCTAATAGCTTTCAGCTTGTCTTCTATCTAAGATCTTTGAAACCCTTCTCAACTCTCACTTCTTAGATCATCTGGAAACTCGATTCCGATCGCTAGTAGGGCTTTCGGCGCTCGATTTCTACTGGCGATATATACTTTCCTATTAACCGATTTATGGTTTTTTCGCTCTAGGAACTACGGGAAGATTTGCGTGGTGGCGCCTTGACATATAAAAAGCATTTGACCGAGTATGGAACGCGTCACTGCTCTCTAAGGTGTTTCCTCCTTCTCTTGGCTTACTTATGTCTAGCTTTCTTTCAAATAGCTCACTGTGCATTGTTAGATTAAATTATTTTCATTAAAGCTGAAACTTGAGGTGTATGATGAGAATCTGATTAGGCTTCTTATTTCTACTAAATTTCGCTTTGCTTAAAATTGAAGCTCACAGTGTTTGTTTGCCTAATAGGCTATTATTGACCTGCTAGGTATAGTTCTACTCATCTTAGTAAGTGCTAGGGCATTAATGCATCTCTCATGGGGTTTGAACCTTAAAGTAAATGGGAATAAAGTCTTGTACGCCAAAATTGTATGGGTTGGGAAAAAAAAAAAAGTAGCCGCATCCTGTAATAAGGATTTTCTCCGAGGCCTGCATGTATTTTGGGATTGTCCCAAACTGTCTCTTATGGGTGTATGCACGCTTATAATAATTCCTTTTATAATAAATAACAAAAATGCCTTGGAAACCTCACATCACAATGGTTGCTCCAGCTATAGCGGGTCTTATCCGCCTATGTATGGAGTTACTGCTTCACTATACAAGTCCCATACGATCTGATCAGGGTGGACCGGCACTTGGATAAGGTCGAGCCACAGGCCAAAAGGCTTATAAACTGTTCCTTACTTTCCATTTTCACTTGACCTCTATCTTTGGCGGCACGATGTTGGTGCTTTATCTCTATCCTATAGGTCCGCAGTGGTAGTGCTCGCGGGAACCTTATCCTCGCCGTACCACCGCCTTACGACACCCTTCGTAGCTCAAGGGGTTCGTATCTGCACACGAGTTTTGCGTTGAAATTGGTAATCCAGGCCCTAGTTCGCTGTGTGTTCCCTCATTACAACCACCCTTTTTTCTGTGGATATCTTTCCATGTTCTGTATTTCCTTCTGAAATTAATTCCCTCTGTGTAAAGCCTGCGTCTCTGCTATATGCGTAATTTTGCGCTGAGGGTGAGCTTTGAGCGTACTACACGCCTTCTTGAATAGGGTCTGCCCGTGAGTGTGGTGACAACTGTAAAAAAAAATCCTTGGGTGGCAGATATGTGGCAAATGAAGCTGATCTCCTTACTCACCCCATCCAAACATCATTCAGATTTTTCCCAAAAAATCGCACTCTTTCAACATTACCCTCAGATTGACCATATGTCGTCCACACAAATTTTGACCTTTTCAAATTTAAATTAAACTAGAATTCCTAGTACTCACTACACAAATTCTAACCATAGCTCTCTACCGACAAGTAAATCTTTTTCCCCTACTTTTCACACCAACACTTCAACACCAACACACTCATTTTTCACCGTTTCTTCATCTTTGTTTCAGTCACCAGCGAGCAAATCAAATTTGCCTTTCTAATACACCCATCATCTCTCCCTCAACTTATTCCTGCAGAAATTCCATGTACCACATACGATTCATACATTTCGCCTGAAAGATAGAAGGCCGCTGTGGCTATCAAGACCCGAGGCATGCAATTAGCATTCTGGCAAAAGGATAAGTGGTAGTGGGCAGCCAACCAACTACCACCGTCCTTAGTCGCCTTCTCGACGTTGCAGGACATATGATGTAATCATTTTTTTCTCCCACATCATAGGGATTAAGGGATAAGGGATGTCTGTAAGATGTTGTCAAGAAGAGGGGTGTATATAAGTATGTGTATATGATATATGGATAAAAGGTGTGTCTCTAAGATGTTGTCTGGAGGATGAGTGTGGATATGAACGCAGAAAACAGAAAGGCGAACCATTAGGCACTGGAATGTCATAGGAGACCATTGGAATGGGTATATATATATATATATATATATTATTATTATATATATATATTAATATATATATATATATATCTATATATATAATAATATATATATATATATATTATATAATATATTAATATATATATATATATATATATCTATATATATATATTATATATTATATATATATAAGTATATATATATGAAATGCTAATGCATGCCCCGGAGAAGGTCGTGATCGCCGTAAACGGCTTCTAATCTTTTCGGCGAAATTGATGAATCGTATTGGGTACATGGAATGTCAGAGTAATAAATGATGGAGAGGAGGAGAGAGGTGATGGATGTATTTAGAAAGGGCAAATTTTGATTTGCTCGCTGTGACTGAAACAAAAGATGAAAGGAAACGGTGAATATGAGTGGTGTGGTATGATGCTATGGTAGACTTTGATTGTGTGAGTCCTAGAATTCTAATGGTTAAATTTAAGTTTGAAAAGGTCAAGGTATGTGTGGTTGTGATGTATGGTCCATCTGAGGGAAACGTTGAAGAGAGTACGATTTTTGGGATATCTGAATGATGTTCTGGATGGGGTGAGTAGGAAGCTTCAGATTGAATAGTTTTGGGGACCTGCATGGATGGATTAGGTGTCAAAAATGGGATGGTATAACAGGTTGGTTTGGGGTGGCGGGAGAAAATGAGATATGGTAGGAAGGTGATTGGATTTCTGTGAAAGAGAGAGGTAAATGTGTTAAGTAATACTTCTTAACCAAGAGTATCATAAGTCATACTAGAGTTTTGGTGTATGGTAGAGATGGTACGAAGTGAGAGTATGATTGATTTAGTGTTGGTGAAGAGGGAGACTGTTTGAAGTATGTGTTGGATTTAAATCAGTTAGGGTTTAAGGAATTGGGATTATTGTCATTATGTTGTCTAGTGTAAATTAAGTTGTGGGGGCTTGGTGGAGAGAAAGGTGATACGAAAGGAAGTAGGTAAAATTAAGAGTGAGAAGTTAAGTGAGCAAGACAATAAGGATACGTATTCAAGATGGATGGGGTTAGAAAATCGGTTGAGTGTGAACAAGTTGATACTGAACAAATCTGGGGCACCAATGAAGGAAGCAATTGTTAGTAGTGCAAAGGAATATGTGGATGTGCTAAAGTAGGAAGTAGAATGTTAACAGTGAGTGGTGAATGGAGAGGTGATGAAAGCGGTTAAAGGTAAAAAAGAAGCGTGGTTGAATGTACTAAAAGCAAATGATAAAGACTCAAAAGAAAGATGCTTGGAATTATATAAGGAGGAAAAAGAAATACTAAAAGGTGTATACGTAGGAGAAAACAAGAGGTAAATGAACAGTTTGAAGGAGGATGAATGAGGACTTACAAGGGAATAGAAGCTCTCTGGAAAGAAGCGCGAAAGGTTAAAATGAGAATACGGGGAATCTGCTTAGAAATAATGAATAGGATGGTGGCTTGTAACTGTGAAATGGATGTGAGAGGAGGTGTGGGAAAGACACACTTCGAAATCGCACATATTACGATAATGAAGAGGCTGATAGTGAATGTTGTGGGTTTGATGGTGCAAGAAAAGGAATAGGTATTTTGGGGGATGAGGTTATTAGTAGGAAAGGAGGTAATGGGTAGAGTGACAAGTTGAAGAATGGTAAAATCTGCAGTATAGATGAAATTACTGGTGAAATGATCAAGAACGGAGGCGAGATGGTGATTGATTGGATCTTGGAAGTTGTGTAATAAAGCGTTTAATAGAGGGTATAGTATTCAAGGGATTGGATGAGAGCGGTAATAGTACCCTTATAAAGGGTAGGAGACTGTAGAAATTAATAGGGGATATAAGTTTATTGGTATTGTAGGGAAGGTATATGCTGGGGATTTTGGTCGAAAGAGTGCGTTGAGTGACTGAAGGACTGATTGGTGAAGAACAAGGTGCGTTTAGGGTGGTAGAGGATGTGTGCATCAAATCTTTACATTGAAACAAATGATTGAGAAAATGGGGAGAAGAAGATAAATTGTATCTAGGTTTTATGGATTTGCAGACAGGCGTATGATAAGAGTTATAGGGAAGGTCTTATGGCAGGTGTTTAGTAGGTGTTTGTGAAAAAATCGTTTTTTTTTTAGTTTGTTTTTTTTTTGAAAAAAACACGTTTTTTTTAAAACAATGTTTTTTTTTTTTTTGGTTTTTTTTTTAAATTACCTCTTTTTTATTATATTAAGATGTTTTAAAACATTATACAGTAGTACGCAATACCCTTTCTAGGGCCTAATATTGACTTTAATACGGATTTTATATAATACAGTATATAATATATATTATTATAATATATATTAATATATATATATATATATATATATTTATATATATATATATATATATATATATATATATATATATATATATATATTATATATATATATATATATATATATATATATATATAATATATATATATATATTATATAGTAATATATAATATAATCAAAATAATATATAACAGTTGGTTTTGGGGTGTCAGGAGAAAACATGAGAATGGTAGGAGGTGATTGATTTCTTGTGAGGGGAGAAGGTATGTGTGTTAAGTAATACTTTCTTTAAACACAAGAGGATCTATAAGTATACAGAGTTGGTGTAGGTAGAGATGGTATCGAGTGAAAGTAAGATTGATTTTGTGTTGGTGAGAAAGAGATGTTGAAGTATGTATTGGATGTTAAATCAGTGAGGGTTTTGGAATGGATTATCCGATCATTATGTTGTTCTATGTAAAATTAAGTTGTGGGACATGGATGGAGAGGAAGGTAGCGGAGGAGTGGGTAAATTTAAGAGTGAGAAGTTTAGTGAACCAGGTAATAAGGATAAGTATGTAAGGACGCTCGCAAGTAAATCAGTTGAATGTGACCAAGTTGAAACTGAACAAATCTGGATACAAATGAAGGAAGCCTTTGTTAGCAGTGCAAGAAGTATGTGTCTGTGCCTAAAGTAGGAAGTAGAAATGTTAACAGTGAGTGGTGGAATGAAGAAGGTGAATGCAGCGGTTAAAAGAAAAAAGAAGCGTGGTTGAATGAACTAAAAGCAAATGATGAAGTTTTCAAAAGAAAGATGATAGGCATTATATAAGGAGGAAAAATGGAATGCTAAAAGTGCTACGTAAAGAGATAAAGAAAGGTTAATAATGAAACAGTTTGGAAAGGAGGATGAATGGGGACATCCAAGGAATAGAAGCTCTTCTGGAAGGAAGCGCGAAAGGTTATAGAATTAGAATAAGGGGGAACCTGCTAGACTAAGAATACGGGGGATGGTGTTTTTGTACTGATGAAATGGAATGTGAGTGGGTGTGGAAAGAACCCTTTTGAAAATCTGTATAATATTGGCAGTAAAATGATGAGGTGGATAATGACTGTGGTGGGTTGAATAATGCAGGATGGAATAGGTATTTGGGATGAGGTTATTAGGCACAAGAGGAGGAAATGGGTAGAGTGAGAAAGTTGAAGGATGGTAAATCTCTGCAAGGTATAGATGAAATTACTGGTGAATGATCAAAAACGGAGGCAAGATGGTGATTGATTGGATGTTGAGTTGTGTAATAAAGCGTTTATGGAGGGTAAGTTCTGAGGATTGGAGGAGAGCAGTAATAGTACCTTTAAATAAGGGTAAGGGAGATAAAAGGAACTGTAGAAATTAAGGGCTTTAGTTTATTGCGTGTTTGTAAAGGGAAATATATGCTGGTGTTTGGTTGAAAAGAGGTGCGCCGAGTGGCTGACGGACTGATTGGTAAGAACTAAGGTGCGTTTAGGAGTAGTAGAGGATGTGTGGATCAAATTTTACATTAAAACAAATGAGAGAAAATGAGGGAGGAAGAATAAATTGTATTAAGGTTTTATGGTTGGCAAACAGGGGTAATGATAGGGTTTAATAGGGAAGGTCTAGTGTCAGGTTTGTTAGTGATATATAGCTGTTTGGTGATAGGCTCTGAATGGAATCAAAGTATGTATGAAGATAGTGAGGCGTGTGTGTGTAAGAATAATGGTGTCAAAAGTGATTGGTTTAGTATTAATAGAGGAGTGCAGGCAGAGTTGTGTTAATGTCTCCTTGGTTTATTCCAATTTGTTATGGATGGGTTAATGAAAGAAATGAAAGTGGGCGTGACAGGAAATGGAGTTAGAATGATGGAGATGAGTGGAGGGTGCCTACCTATTATTGTGGATTGATTTGTTTTGTGTGGCGAATCTGAAGAAGTTTGAGAGGATTGGTAGAAGAGTTTGGCAGGGGTGGTAAAGAAAAGGGGTTTGAAAGTAAACGAGATAAGAGTAAGGTTATTGGTTGTGAGTGAGGACAGTCCTCAGTGTGAAGTTATATTAGATGGTGAGCAGCTGGAACAAGTGTCTGAGTTAAATATTTAGGGTAATATGTGGATGAGAAGGGAACGGATGATGCAGGTGTAGTAGGAAAGTTTGTGAATGGCAGGACAGGTGGCTGGTGCAATTAAATCGTTGGTGAATGTAAAGGGACTAAGTCTTAGTGGCTCTAGGGTCCTTACATGAGGTAAATGTTTTTGCTATGTTATTCGTATATGTAGTGAGACTATGGTCTGGAATAAGAGTATACGATCTAAGTTCATGTGTTTTCAAGAATTGGCAATCAGAGAAGAATTGAATAAATGAGGAATTATCATAGAGTTGTGTGGTGTGAAGAAAGGGGGTAAACGAGAGAATAAAGAAAGTAGTTAGATGGTTTGGTCTGTGGAAAGGATGAATTATAGTAGGCTTTAAGCAGATGTATAGTGGTGAGTGTGTTGAAAACCGACCTGCTGGGATATATATATATATATATATATTATATTATATATATATTATATATATATTATATATATATATATATATTATATATATATCATATATATATATATATATATATATATATATATATATATATATATATATATATGATATAAATATATGGCCAGCATCTGTTACACCGGTCATAATGTATCTTAAAAGTTATTAAATGCTACAGTAATAAACGGATACA
>JABUQX010014994.1:12500-34740 GCA_015478945.1 Trachelipus rathkii
ACCTCTGTTTGTGGAATTCCTTCCATCTTCTGTATTTCCTACTCGAATTTAATCTCCTCACTTAAAGCCTTGCGTCTGTGTCAATATGCGTAATTTGGCGTAGAGGGGAACTTGTTGAGAGTACTATACACCCTCTTGAATAGGGCTCTGCCGTCAGTGGTGGTGACAACTGTAAAAAAAAAATCCTTGAATGGGCAGATATGTGTAAAATGAAGTGAATCTCCTATTCCCCCCATCCAAAACATCATTCAGATTATTCCAGAAAATCGTACTCTTTTCAACATTACCCTCAGATGGATCATATGTCGCAACCACACAAATTTTGACCTTTTCAAACTTAAATTTAACCTTTAGACTTCTAGTACTCACACACACAAAATCTACCATAGCTCTCTACCACAACTCACTCATCAGAATTGCAAATCCTTCTATCCCCCTCTCAATCCTTTCCACAGCAACACAAACACATTTCACACCACACCACTCATTTTCACCGTTCCTTTCATCTTTGTTTCAGTCACAGCGAGCAAATCAATTTGCCCTTTCTAATACATCCATCACCTTCTCTCCTCATCTCCTCAACATTTATTCTCTGACATTTCTTATACAGATACGATTCATACATTTCCGCGGAGGATAGAAGGGCGCTTACTGCGATCACGACTTTCTCCGAGGCATTGCATTAGCATTCCTGGCAAAAGATAATGGTAGTAAGGCAGCCAAGCCTAACTACCACCGTCCCTTAGTCACCTTCTACGACACGCAGGACATACGATGTGGGCAATTTTTTCTCCCTACACGTATGGATATAAGGGATAGGGATGTCTGCAAGATGTTGTCTAGAAGAGAGGTTTGGATATAAGTATGTGTATATGATATGTTGTCTGGAGGATGAGTGTGGATGTGAACGCATAACAGAAAGCGAACCATTAGGCACTGGAAAGTCATACATACCATAAGCAAAATGGTATATATTATATATATATATATATATATAATAATATATATATATATATATATAATATATATATATATATATATATTTATATATATTTATATATATATTATATAATTTCTTATTATTATTATTATTTTATTATATTATTATTATTATTATTGAGTTTTTTAATACTTATTCAAATTCATATTTGTTCAATTAATCGGCGAAATTTGCCGATGACGATGACGAATTTTAAAAAAATATGCGAATTTTTGCCGATGACGATTGACGATTAAACGTCCCATCACAATAATATATATATAATAATGATTTATATCATATATATATATATTACTAATATTATTATAAATATATATATATATATATATAATATATATATATATATATATATATATATACTATTATATATATATATATATATATATATTAATATATATATATATATATAATATATTATATAATATAATATATATATATAATATAGTAATATATATTATATATATATATAGTATATATATATATAATAATAATAATAATAATAATAATAATAAATAATAATAATCAGATCATGTGAAATGTAATAATTATATGCCCTAGAGCACTAATAAAACTTTATTAAGTACTAAACTCTACTTTATATATTGTATACCTCTTTTAACATATTGTATTTACTTTATTTTAATGCTAAATACCCTAAAAAAGACTATATATTATGAAGAATAAGTTTTAAAAACAAAAACAAAAAAAACAAAAAATTTTGGCCTTTGGTCTTTAAAAAAAAAAACGAATGGTTTTTTTTTTAATCCCAACCCTATATATATTGATATATGGTGTATAGTGATACTCTTGTGAATGAATCAAAAGTATGTATACGATAGGAAGCGTGTGTAAAGAATAAATGGTGTCAATGGTGATTGGTTTAAGATTAATAGCGGAGCAGACAGGGTTGTGGTTATGTCTCCTTGTTATTCAATTTGTATATGGATGGGGTTATGAAAGAATTCGAAGTGGGGATGGCAGGAAGGTGTTAGAATGATGGAGACTGGAGATGAGTGGAGGTGTCCCTACGCTACTATATGCGGATGATTTGGTTTCGTGTGGCGAATCTGAAGAAAGATTTTGAGGGATTGGTAGAGAGATTTGGCAGGGTGTGTAAAAGGAGGGGCTTGAAAGTAACCGTGGATAAGAGTAAGGTTATGGGTGAGTGAGGACACTCTCAGTTGTGAAGTTTATGTTAGATGGGAGCAGCTGAACAAGTGTCTGAGTTGAAAGTATTAGTGTATATGTTGGAATGAGAAGCGGAAGGACGGATGCAGAGTGTAAGTAAGGAAGTTGTTGTATGGCAGGAAGGTGGCTGGTGCATAAATAGTTGGTCGAGATGTAAAGGGATAAGTTTGAGTGTGCTAAGTCGGTTTTAACCATGAGGTATGTTGTTACCTGTGTTATTTGTATAGTAGTGAGACTATGGTCTGGAATAAGAGTATAGATCTGAAGTTCAATGTGTTCAGATGGACAATCTTAAGGGGTGTGCTAGGTGTGAGAAGAAGTTGATAAAGAGAGGAATGAATATATTAGAGAAGAGGTGTGGTGTGAAGAAAGGGTACACGAGAGAAATAAATGAACGTTGTTTGAGATGGTTTGTCATATGAAGGATGAATGATAGTCCGGTGGTTAAGCGGATGTATAGTGGCGAGTCGTGGGTTGGGAACCGACCGGCTGGGAGGCACCGAAGAAAAAGTGATTGAGTCAGTAAAACGCGAAAGTTTGAAGAGAGAAATGTAGCTGGTAGCCCGCGAGGAAGAAAGGTTATACAGAGTGAATGGCGGGGGATTGTGAGGAGGTATGGTTGTGGCCCATCTGGCCAAGGATGAACCTACTTTTGACGATCTACCATAGGGAGGGTCCATCGCTGTCCCATGAAGCTTTAGGGTGAATTTTTCTGACTGCGATGGGTTCCCACTAATTAATGGTACTGAGGGGCGGTAAGGCTGGGCTTTCTTTTCGACTTTGGTCATGTTCTTCTACTGCTTTTCTTTTTCCGGATGCCCCGTTTCGCGCACCCTTACTCCCATTCTGGGAAAATTAAGGAAGATGAAGAAGAAGCAATATATATAATATATATATACTATATATATATATAATAATATATATATATATATTATATTATATATATATATATATATATTATATATATATATATATATATATATATATATATATATATATATATATATATATATCTTTCTTTCTTTATTTCCTCTTTGCCCGCCAAACTGGGGTAAGGTGCTGTACAAGCATCGGAAAGAAAAGCAGTAGAAGATTAACAAATCGAAAGGAAAGCCCAGCCTTAAACGGCCCCCTCTGTACCATGATTGTGAGAACTCGTCAACAGACAGAAAATCACCCTAGAGCCTTCCAATGGGAACCGTGGACGGCCCTCACTCCTGGTAAATCGTCAATGTAAGGGTTTCAATCCTTGGCCCGCAGGTGGGCCATCAATCATGCCCCCATACGAACCCGCCATTCACTCCTATTAAATGCAACCTTTATTCTCGCCTCGCCAACATCATATTTCCTCTCCTCAGACATTCGTTCCCGACTCAATCCACTTTCTCTTCGGTCCTCTCCGCCGTTGGTTCCCACACACTCGCCACTAATACATCCGCTTCACACCGACTATCATTCCATCCCTTTCCACATGACCAAACATCTCAACATACTTTCATTTATTCTCGTCATTTACCCCTTCTTCACACCACACAACTCTCTAATACGTTCATTCCTCATTTTATCAATTCTCTACACCTAGCATGCCCTAAGATTGTCCATCTGACACATTGAACTTTAGATCTATACTTTCTTATTCCGACCATAGTCTCACTACTATACAATAACACAGGTTAACAAACATACCCTCATTAGACGCCTAGCGCATCAAGAATTAGTCCTTTACATTCAGCCAACGATTTAATTGCACAGCCACCTTCCTGCCATCAACTTTCCTACTACACTCTTGCATCATCCGTTCCCTCTCATCCAACACATACCTAAATATTAACTCAGACCTTGTTCAGCTGTTTCACTATCTAACATAACTCAACACGAAGGCTGTCCTCACTCACAACCATACACCTTACTCTATCTACATTTACTTTCAACCTCCTTTTACACACCCTGTAAATCTCTCTACCAATCCTCTCAAACTCTCTCAAATTCGCCACACAAAACCAAATCATCCGCATATAATAGGTTGGGCATCCTCCACTCATCTCCATTCTCCATCATTCTAACACATTCCTGCCATCTCCACCTCGAATTCTTTTTATTAACCCCATCCATATACAAATTGAATAACCAAGGATGCATAACACATCCCTGCCTCACTCAGCTAATTAATCTTTAACGAATCACCATTGTCACCATTTATTCTTACACACCTTCACTATCGTTATACATACTTTTTATTCCATTCAGAAGCTAACCACCAACACCATATATCACTAACACTCTGCCATAACGCTTCCCTATTAACTCTATCATACACCTGTTGCAAATCCATAAAAACCTAAATACAATTTATTTCTCTTCTCCCTCATTTTCTCACTCATTTTGGTTTCAATGTAAAGATTGATCCACAATCTCTACCACTCCTAAAACGCACCTTTGTTCTTCACCAATCATCCTTCAGTCACTCGACGCACTCTTCGACCAAAATACCAGCATATAACAACACTCAATAATCTTATTCCCCTATAATTTCTACAGTTCCCCTTTCTCCCTTACCCTTATATAAGGGTACTATTACGCTCTCCTCCATCCCTTGGAACTCATACCCTCCCATAACCGCTTTAAATTACATACAGCTTCCAATCCAATCAATCACGCATTCGCCTCCATTCTTGATCATTTTCACCAGTAATTTCATCTATTACTGCCTTATTTAGCCATATATATATATATATATATATATATAGTATATATAATATATATATAATATATATATATATATATATCTATATAATATTATATATATATATATTTTATATATATATAAATATATATTATAATTTATATATATATATATATATATATATATATTATATATAATATATATATATATATAATATATATAGTATATATATATATATATATATATATATATATATATTTATAATATATATAATATATATAATATATAATATATATATAAGGATATATATATATTATATTTATTATATAGTATATATATATATAGATATATATATATAATATTTATATATATATATATATATATATATATATAGTGCTGTAACATAAATTAGACCAATTTTTGTTTTTGGCCTATAAAAATTACTAACTATTTACATATCATTAATGACTTTTATAATAATTTTCTGCTAATGGCTAGTCTAGGCTATATAACTGTAAAACTTATATTTGTTTTGCTTTAAAACTTTGAAATTATTTTGACCCCAAAAGGGGGGGGGGAAAAGCAAGAGTTCAATAAAATTAGACCACTGTAACAGAAAAAAAACACCACCCCCAAAACTCCCTTTAGAGTGCCCATATCTATTATTTTGTTGTATAATTATATATATATATATATATATATATATATATATATATATATATATATATATATATATATATATATATATATATATATATATATATATATATTTATATTTCTATAGCATATATATATAAATAATATATATATATATAAGTTAATATATAGTAATAAGGTGTCAATTAATACATATTAATAAAAAAAACAATAAATAAATTTAAAATTAAAATAAAAATAAAAATTTTTTACCTCCAGATTTCTTGAGCTCTCTGATGGATGTGGGAATGTGCCAGTGCTGGATAACCCCCTTAACTCCTAGATTAGGTTGACATGTTCTACACCCTCTCCTTGAATTGGTTTAAATCCCCTATACCCCCTCCTTGAATAGGTTTTAACAAATATGACTATTTGTATTTTTTTTTCGAAATTGCTCCCAGAGCATGTGTATTTGTTGCATGGTCTGGTTGTCAATTTTGATTGATTTTTCTGCTGCCAAAGTATTCTGTATTGGCCCACAGAATATTTGGGAAGCAGGGACAGTTTCTGGGACCACAGACGTTTTAGCACTGAATCGTCCATCACCTCAAAAACTGAGGAAATGGAACAATACAGAGCTAACCTCTTCCCCTTCATCCTTGGAAATACTTTGTTGCAACCTGCCGAAGTGTAAAAACTTTGTAATGTTTGTCAAAGTTGACGCAAGAACCTATCTTGGATAGTCTCTCTCAAGTCAACTTTGTTCAAGAGGGTCTTAATTTGTAGCATGAAGTCAAACACTTCTTTGGTATCATTTTCATCAACATCAGTCCCCAAATCTTCTTCTTCTTCTTCTTCACTGCTTGAGGTGCTGGAGTAGTAAAGCTTTCGCTTTGATGTGGGCCGTCTTTTAATAACTCGAGCTGTAGATGTGGAAGGTTTTGCAGAAGACGTTGATGGAAGGTCTATTGCACACATCTTGACGAGCTTTCCACGCCTTCCTCTTACAGTGGATCGTGATCTTCCAAATCTACTAGAAATGAGTTTGCTGAAGCTCGTATCGGATGATGGTGTTGCAGATGCAGACCGTGAAGGTGGTGTTTCGCGGGGACATGGTGTGACAGCCTCCTGTTCTTCACTTAACCATACCCATCTACCCTTGAGTGGGTTTCCGTGTTCATCTAAAGGTTGTGGTGGTTCGTAAACTTTCGCAACATGAGGAACACTGTCATCCTCTACCTCCGATTGAGTGGGTTTTCCAGCATCTAACCACTTCTGATACTTTGAAAGTAACACCGGATCGAAGCCTTTTGTGTTGTACTTCGTCGATCGAAGGGGTATATGCCAGTGCTCCTAAACCCACTCTGAATGTTACCCTTAGACAAGCCTTTGTCCCAAATAGATGACTTTAAAGGGCCAAACACGGCAATGTCTAAGGGCTGGAGCTTAGATGTTGTGTGTGACGGCAGTTTAATAATGGAAATCCGTTCCTCGGGCCTTTTTGCAGGTCCCTGGGCTAAGATGGGAGATATGCTCATCCAGTATAAGCAGGAGTGGCCTGTGCTCTTTGGTTCTTTCTGCAAAGATATTAAACCAGGACTCAAAAATAGGCAAGTCATCCACCCAATTTTAGTGCTAACCCATACCAGGTGTCATACGCATGCAGTTTGCCAGCGTCCCACCAGTCTGCTAGGAATCGTTGAATATGATCTGTCGGCCTGTGAGGAATAGATGATGCATGTGCCAGTGTTCAGCCCACAGCTAATTACAGGCATTACATTCCATCATTACTGCATTATGCATTCCAGTTGTTCCTCAGTGTATTTTTTTTTTAAATGTGTTTTGTCATATTTAGAAAAAATCTAATTTAATTCTTTAAATTTTAGAAAATTTATAATATACTTAATGCTAGGAAAGAAAGTATATATATATATATATATATATATATATATATATATTATATATATTATATAATTAAAATATTATATTATATATATATATATATATATATATATATATATATATATAATATATATATATATATTATATATATTATATATATATATATAATATTATATATATATTTATATATATATTATATATATACTATATTATATATTAATATATATTATATATATATATATCATATATATATATATATATAAAGTAAAAAAGTAAAAAAATTGGGTGGTCTTTTTTTATGTAACATTGGTCTTTTTTTTGTGTAACATTTTTTTTTTTTTTTTCATCCCACACTAACATAATGAAAAAAACAACCTTACAGCATGTTAACAGGAGTTGTAGAACACATGCCGGCAAATTTTCAAAAAATTTGAAAGTGTTTTTTTTTATGTAACTGGTCTTTTTTTAACACCCCAGTTCGACGGTCCCTGTGTGTTGATGGGCTGCATAAAATTTCACAAAATTTGTTGTGGGATGAGATCAAGGATGGGACTAACATAATTTAATTACATATGGTAATAATTTCTAGATTTCTTAATACAGCTAATGATGGAAAAAACCAAAAAAACTCAACCGAAATGTTTACAAAAATTGTGAAAAAAATTTTTGAAATTTCCAGAATTCAAAAAATCGATTTGAACCATTATAACACTTTTTTTCCACTCATATTCGATGGGGTTAATGAGCCTTCCAAATTCTTAATATTTGTTCAATTAATCAGAAAAATAATCGGCAAAAATTCACGATGACGATTGAGAAAAAATATGCTGATGACGATTATGATTATTCGCCCATCACTAATATATATTATATATATAAAAATTATAATGGAGCCAAAATATATTTATTTATTTTTATATAAATGTATATTGAATGTTTAAAGATTTAAATTTTATTTATATATATATATATAATATATATATATATATATATATATATATATAATATATATATATACTATATATATTAATATATATATATATATATAATATTAGTATATATATTATATATATATATATATTATATATATATATATATATATATATATATATGTTTTATTTTACAGAAATGGTTTCTCGTTTGGAAGACCTTTGCGGAATTCAAGGGGCCATTGCACTTGCAAACGAATTAGAGGTTAAGAAAACTTTTCTTGCTTGTTTGAATGATAACCCATTGTCAATTATATACGAATCCAGGTATGAAGATATTGAGAAGAAATGGAGAGATATGGAGAAGAAAGTTTCGGGTACATTACAAAATTTCAATTTGGTTTTGAGAGAAAAAATATCTACCTATGGTGTAAAAATGGGCCTTTTTGAAGATCCTATAATGGGCAAGAATTTCATGAGGAGAATTGGTTTGGCCTCGATTATTGCTATTACACTTGCCTCAGAAGTTCTTTTTTACCCTCCAAAGGAATGGTTAATAAAGAAAAGGCTGCGAGAGAGATTTTAAAGGACACTGAAATAAGCTCTTCCATTAGATTTTGCATAGCTTGTTATTACTGCTTTTCTGATGTCATTCCTGCTTTGTGGGAGGAGCTACCAGAAGATAAGAGACCTAAAATCGTCAATGGAGAAATATGTTCAAATGGTTTAGGTAAAGGTGGAAACGATGTGATGGTTATTTTATGGAGTCGTTTTTTGTTGGGAAAACGTAAAAAAAGTGAGTGTTTTTTATATTATAAATTTAAGAAGTGTTTTGATTATGATAAGACTTTCCCGTATAAGATTTGCAATGATGTGTCATTTAAAAACTGTTTTGAAGAGTTAAATGATCAACAAAGAAAGAAGGCTGTGATTTTTTCCAGAAGCAAATTCAAAGAAATTTTATGTTTGAGAATTGATGCGTTTTACCTATTCCGAATTTTGCCAATTTTGAGCCACATAATTGAAAATGGTTAATATATTTATTCGTCATTTAGATAGAGCCAAGTAGTGTATTCTCCAAGAAACATGAAATGTTGTTATTTTGGGTTTTATATAGTTTATTAAAAGTTGTGCTTATCAACACTTTTTTTATGGCATAGTGAATAGATTTTGGGAAATATTACCGAAAAGTGGATTTTATTTGTTGCTTTGCAAGATCTTGTCCTCTTTTTGATGAAACGAAAAATTGGCTCGTAAATTTATGATTTTCGTTTTACTTTTTTTTCAAAAGAGTTTTGGAACAAAGTCCTTGTCCCTGAAGAAGGTTTTTGTTCTTTCGAGTTGAAAGTGTTGTATTTCTTCCAGTTGAATATGAAGAGTTCTTACGTGCTTCAAAGAATTGTTTCATGGGTTTTTGTAACACAAATTATAGATGTTTCCGTAATAAATTAAACTTTTTAATTCCTCTTCCATTTACTTTTGAAGATGAAAAAATATACGACTGTGATTTTTGCAAGTGCTGCCAACACAGGAAAATAAAGTTGACCAATTGTTCTTATCGATTATTGCTATTTATCTGGTAATTAGCTACTTAAATTTTGTGATACTGATAACGAATTGATTATTTAATTGAATGTTGAGTACCAATGAAAGCGGTTAGAAGTTTTAAAAGGAAGTTATTTATGTCAAGGTACTTGAAGAAATCCCTTGTGGAAGTTTTTATCGGCGTAAATTGTTTACAGCTTCTCAAAAGATTTCTAGTTTGGAGTTTGAATGGGTGAGGAGATAATAGAAATTCCCACAAAAGTTATTGCATTTGTTTTCAAGGTCAGGTGAATGGATGTTTTTTTGAATTTTACAATTCCCGATGAATTAAATGTATTGATAAGATATTGAAAGGGATTTTTTTCTTTGGGTGAAAATTAAACATTTTAAGGAAAAGTTTTAGTTGTAATTGCGTGAATCAATTTTGGGTTATTTTATTAAATCCATGCTGTTAGAAAAACATTTCCAAGAGATTTGATTTATATTTGAATTGGATTGACCTTTCCCAGAAAGACTGTAAAGATTTCAAAAGACAGTTTGCATTTTACAATAAAATAATTAATTTTTATAGTACGGGTGTTTCGAGAAGAGAATTATGTCAAACAGATGAAATTCATTCGATGGGCAGAACTTACAGAGTCTGAGATGAAAGATTTTAAAAAACGTTTAGTGTTTGTTAAAGAAAGAAATTTATCTTCGGCATGTGCTTCTTTAATATTAGAAGGGAAATCGGGGTTTGTTGAGGAATTGCTCAGTTGGACCCAATTTTCAAAAGAGGAAGTCAAGGAATTTTATTTTATTTTGTTACAAGATGTTACTAAAAGGAAAAATAAGTTATTTCATATAAAAAACTTTTTTAATGAGCTTCCTTTATCAGAGGACGAGGAGGACAAGAACTATAATAAAAAATTTTGTTTAAAAGCGCCAAGACTTTATTGAATATTAATGTGATGAAAACAAGTGGAAAAAATGAGGCTGAAAAACTTTTAATTCGCGTTTTTCCATCCCAAAAAGGAAATCGGTGAGTTCAAAAAAAAAAATTCCATTAAAAATAAATTGGTTATACTCCCCAAAAAAAAAAAGCTGATCTCAGATAAGAAATTTGATGATGTTGACAAGTTCTTTACTTGGACGGGCATTGATGATGGCTTAAAAAAGGAATTACTGAAAAATATCATATTTAATAGTCGTATTTACGAAATAGTTGCAACATTGTGTATGGGAAGTGAGAACGAAATTGAGAGATTTTTGAACTGGCTGTCTGCTAATGATTTGTTATTGAGCAAATGGAAAGAAAGTTTTTTGAATTGGTTTAATTAAACCAAAGTTGAAGGAAGTTGCTTTTATTCCTATTGTGAAATAGATATCAACTCATTTTGTTCTTCATGTGAACGTTACAGTCCATCTTCCAAAAATATTTCAGAATTCATTCGTTTGGTGGACGAACATGTCAATAAATGGAAAGGCAAACGGAAAAAGAAACTTGAATCTTCTCTTGAAATTAACACAGGACAAACTGAAAGAAGTCGTCATTGTTGATATCATTTTTTTTTTAATTTCAGTCGATAAATTGTAAATTTTGTTCCCCTTTTTTATAAATACTATATTTTAATTTTCTACTTTAAAATTTCAAAATTATGCGAATTAGTTTTTTGTCTAGCGTTTAAATTTTAAATAAAATTTTGTAAATATTTATATACGTATGAAACTGTAATAATATAACTTTATTATTTTTTTTTTTTTGCAGGAAAATCACCTAATTAATAAAATAAACTTGTTAAATATATAATCACTCTAACCTGGCTACGTAAAGGGACCGGTTTCGCTTTAATTATATAAAACACTTGATTTATTATAAGTCTACATTTAATTTTCTCTAAGACCATCATGCCTAATTTGGAGAGGGAATGTGACCCGCAAAGCTGAATAACCTTTTCTACAGGGGCCGATGAAGGTAATGGAGTATTGTAGTGCAAAAAAGACTTTTTTAACACAGGAATACCTATTAAGTGACTCTAGGGATATGTCGTTATCAGGTATTTAAGCACTTCTATTTCTAGTTCATCTTTATTTAATGATGCGGGTGATGTAGATGACAAACTCTCGTATTCAAAAAAGTAATCTGGACTGCTACCTCCACCCAAATCCATTACTTCGTTAGGCTCTTGAGTTGTATTTGCTTGAACCTCATTTCTGACAGCCACGATTAGCATTTCCTGATACTTTTTTCCTATTTTCCTCGGTATTATATTCGGGTTTATGGCGAGCCATTTGATTTTATTAGTTAGGATTTAGAAATAGATGCCTTGAACTGCGGCTGTTGGCCGAGCTATGTCAACTAAAGAATACTCGCCGAAAATTTTCCCCTATTTTTTCCTCTTCCCCAAAGAAAACCCTGTAGCTAATGCGTATAGAGAGGAAATGAACAGTCCTAAGTATAGAGACGTATTTAAGCTTTAAAGTTTTTTTTAATCACTAGCAATGTTGGAAGCAAAGTTCCATAAAACAGCTTTAATCACCCTGTAGCCTATCTAATGAAACAGCAATTGGTTGAAATACTAAAATATACTCTTCAAGAAATTCAATTTCAATGTCTTTGAAGCACGGGAGCTGCAATGCAGTCACCAAAACATTAAGAACATTTTTATGCTGTATTAGAAAATGAACGCTGTCGTACAGACTGTTCCATCTTGTTGGACATGGCAGTCTTAACTGACATTGAAATATATTGTTAATTGTTCCAGCAGATTTAGGACGTCCAGATAAATTCCAAAGAGCTGAACACTTGCCAAATACACTGTGGTAAAGTTTAGAAAAAGAACCTTTAAGCGCAGTTCTCCAACTTCCAAACAAGAATTGATTAAAACTCACTGTTATCTTCAAGGTCCAGTTCGGTCACTCGTCGGTTTTGTATATAGGGGCTATATATATGTTTAAAAATCTGGAAAAACTAAAATTCGTTTCCATAAAAATAAAAAAAAAATGTCAACACAGTGGAGTTCCGTGTGTAGGATGTAACGAGTAACGGAAAAAACCGTTACAATTTTTAAAAGGGTAGCGTTACCGTTACATCGTTACATTTTAAAATCGTTTGAAGCGTTACCGTTACTCGTTACAATTGTAACGCCCGTTACGTAACGCCGTTACATGTAACGCGTTACTGCCCACCTCTGTGAATATATATATATATATATATATATATATATATATATAAAAAAACTATATATATATATATATATATATATATATATATATATATATATATATATATATATATATATATATATATATATATATATATATATATATATATATATTTATTTATTTATTTTATTACTTCAATCGAAGGAAAGGTTACTATTTTCTGTTTTTTCCCGACCAGTGGGCCCATACAATGTGGGAAGGTGCAGCAGTTATCAGGGTGATAGTAACCCCAGCCTCAGTCTGAACCAAGTCAAGATATTCCAGCCATCGGTGGGCATGGCTAGGCTCTGGACTCACAGACTTACTGTGCGTGAGGCGAATAGGAATGTAGGTGTCTGTATGTGTATTAAAGGTTGTACCGTTGTATGTGTTGGCTATAGATGAGTGAGGTGAGGATATTGAGATTAGTGTATTAATACACTATGCCGTAAACTGTAATGAATTACAGAAAATCTCCTACAAACCAGGCTGTGTCGAGTCGGAGTCGAGACTAGTCGAAAGTACAAATACCCGTTTGACGAGGACCGAACTCACGACCCCTAAGCGTGCAAACGCACCACTCAGCCCACTGCGCCACTGAGACTCTTATATATATATATATATATATATATATATATATATATATATTATATATATATATATATATATATAATATATATATATTAATATATATATATAATATAATATATATATATTATATATATATATATATATATATAAATATATATAATATATATAATAGTATTATATTTATTTATTTTATTATTATTATTATTAATTATTATTATTATTATTATTATTATCTATATTATATTATTATTTATTATTATTATTATTATTATTATTATTATTATTATTATTATTATTATTATTATTATTATTATTATTATTATTATTATTATTATTATTATTATTATTATTATTATTATTATTTATTATTATTATTATTATGTTATATTATTTATTTTATTAATAAAGTTTATTTTTTTGTAATTATTCACGCATCTGAAATATTTGATTTAAGTGAGAGTGTATTATTTCGAAACTCCTGCCTAAGTTTCTTTGAATAAAAAGTTGCCAACATTTTTTAGTTCGTCTGTCGTAGGATGAGTAAAAATTTATGGCAATGGTGGCAGCAGTGAAAAAAGAATTATAAAATATATATCTAATTTGTTGTTCATTTTGATGTTAATAATATTTATTTCACTCAGCAGCTTGGCGAAGTGCTCTCTGAGGATTAATAGCGCCAAGGGGAATTAAATCCTTTAAGCCGGACTGATCCGCCAACCAACAGAGAGAAACGACTACCTTGGTTATCCACGTATTCATTCGCTTGCTTTTTTCAAAGGAAGATGAGCTCTACAACTGGAATATAGTGGTAGAACGGTGTTCCTTACTTTTATTTGTTTGAACATTTAACTTCATAACAATATTATATACTACCAATCCTCAATTACATTAATTACCACTGACCGCCAACTTGGTGCCACACCCACTAGTACTACCTGATAACACGAACATTGCTTAACCCAGGTTTAAACAAAACTCTCAAGATCCTCGGGTGGTAACACTTGACACGCATCTGCACCTCCACAAAACACATAGAGAGACAACATAATTTCATCTGTAAACAAGAAACTGAACATATTAAGAAACCCACCGCTGGCACAGACTTCACAACAAAACCAACATCACCACTATGTACAAACAATACATTCGCTCGACTCTGCTCGACCTAAGCTACTACTTCGTTCCTATCCTGGCAATCCACATGAGCCTGATTTGCGACTGAAAAATAGACATAAAGATAAGCTCCAACATGACACAAAACAAAGCTTCTAAGAATCATAACAGGATGCACATCAACAACACCATCTTCACGAAGAAACCAAAAATTCTACCCATAGACACACAACTTGGACATGATAAGCACACAATTCTTTTCCAACAACCATACACCCAACACTCATCGCCGCATTGGCAAGTCTCTAACCACATACTCATTCAGACTCAAGCAACCTCGCTCTTCAACAATTTTTGAAAGAAATCTTTTTAAAAATTACTAATGATGCCATTTTAATTTTTTTTTTTTTTTTTTTTTTTTTTTTAAATGATACCATCAATCAGTTCAATTCATTTCAAAAGAAGGAGGAAAAAATAAATAAATAAATAAATAAATAAATAAAAAAAAATTACATAAAGAAAAATAAAAATTAAAATAAATGAAAAGTAAACCCACCCTGACAAGGCTTGCCTAACGCAATTCCCTCAGGTGGCGCAGACGCGGGACTTAAATAGAAGAAGATTAAACATTGCGGGGAAAAATAAAGAAGGCAAGGAGTTTCACAAAACAGATTTGGCTGGAAAGAAAGGAGGTACCATAACGAGTGATCCTTGAATGCCTCCAATATTCACACAATTTTCATGAGAGAACAAGGCACCTCTTGTTTTACGAGGCGACGTAGTGGTGGAGGAATGCGAGAGGTCAATTCTCGCGAGCACCTGCCGTTGTAATACCTATAGAAAAGAGATAGGGCACCTACGTCACGACGCAGAGAAAGAGGGTCAAGGGAGTCAGAGAGTATGGGACAGTTTATAAGCCTCTTAGCCTTAGCTTCAACTCTATCCAAAAGGAGGGTGGAACGGATATCCACCCCAAATGTGGGGACAGTAGTATTCCATGCAGGGGCGAATAAGACCTTTATATAACTGGAGTATCTGAGCAGAAGAAAAAAATTCACGCAATCTGAACAGAATTCCCAGCTTTTTTGAGGCCATTTTAACAACCGATGTGATGTGAGTCTCCAAGACAATTCACTATTTATGTTTAGTCCTAGAATGTTTTTGTGTTTACGGGTAAGACATTAGAGGCACAAAGGGATAGAAAGTTGGGCAGGTATTTTAGAGCGGGAGATTTGTAGAAGTTTGAGTTTTCAAGGAGTTGAACTTCACAAGATTACGGTTACCCCACTGAAAAATTCCGACCAAATCTGCAAGAATTGAATGTTTCATTATTAGGGAGCCTAGTTGCATTTTATTCAAGATTTAATGATTCACTTTAAATATTGAAATAAATGAGAATGACATAAACAATTTTGGAAGTGAATATCAAAATACAAATGTATTTTTAAATTTCATTGACTAAAATGTAATAACTAGATTCCATTAAAAATTGCTAAATAAACTTTTCAGTAAATTAAAAAGTAAAAATTCTTTCCTCTTTGGTTTATAAATTCGCCTAGAATATATTTTGAATTTCCATTATTTTATAAATTTATATAGTAAAAATGCAAATAAGGGAAAGTTTTCTAATAGTAATAATGGTTCAGTCAAGTGAATGAAAATCACATTTTCTCAATTTTTATTCACATTAGTAACTATCTGGCTGACTAACCTGCGCCAGTTTTTTCTTAACATTACATGGTTTTTACCCCTTTCCACCAAGTCTATTTCGAATTTTGACCAAACCCAGACCAAAAGTAGGAAAATTCTTTTCAATTGATCCAGAAAGAACTACTGGGCATGGCAATGAAATGTAAGGGTGCCAAAAACTGGCAAAACCCATCTTGTAACTTTTATTTATCAGTACATTTTTCCAATTTAATATCAATGATATTAGGCAATTTACCTAGACTTAACTGTGACACCAGTGATTCTTTGAACATATGAACTGGGAAAACGGTATTAACTTTTACCTGTAAGTCATTAGTCCACTAAGGTATTGAGGATAATATTTTCCCAGCCAAAGTTCAGCCTCATTTTCGTTATGTTCTTCAAGAAGCTGACCTAAATGTTGAAATTAAAATAGAGTCTGGATCAGAGATAATGTATTACTTAATTAGCTACTTTTCCAATATATTGATGTTGGTTCCTAGCATTCAAAAGCTCTTTTTTAAGTTCGACCAAGAGATTAGCCTCTGATCTCCACTCTCCCTCTCCATAATTACCCTGTGGTACAAGGGAAATTTGCATGGGAATTCATACTTCCTATGACTACTCCAAATTATTATTAAATTTATGATTCAACAGTAAGACCCGTAATGAATCAATAAAGATACCATTATGTATTATTTGGCCCTTCTGTCCTAAACATCTCAATTTGAGATATATATTAAGACATAATACAAACAATAACTTGGTCAAAAGGCTGTAAGTCAGGCACAAATAACTCAAAATAGCTGGGAAGAACATTTTTCTTTATACAAATAGCTTCATTTTTTTTAATGTTACAAATTATTTTTATTAATAATTTCATCACAAAAGTTCCACTTTCCTAGTAACATTTCTAGGAATATTTTTCAAGTTTCCTATGAAGAATCAAATAACAATAAATATATATATATATATATATATATATAAAAAAATATATTAATATATATATATATATATATATAAATATATATATATATATATATATATATATTATATATGATATATTATATATATTATAATAAAGCTCCTTTTAACGTGCAGTGGGACCACAGCGAAATCAAACTTTAAGGCCCAGCTATCCCAAACCAGCGCCACCATCAATATATATGATATATATATTATATTAATATATATATATATATAATTATATATATAATATTTATATTAATATTATTAGAAATAGAAAATATCTTTTAAAAAGATATGTAATATTTATAATAAATATTTATAAAATAAATTTAATTAATACATATTTTTTTTTTTATTAAAATATAATATAAATTTTTGTTTTAACATGTTTTATCCCCTTTCAGAGGGTAACACGGGGGACTATAGGAAATCGAACTTTAAGGCCGGCTATACCAAACCAGCGCCACCAACGTGTTCGCGGTCGAGTTTTAATTTCTTGCCCCCAGGAAGATAAAACTGCAACTTCTTATGCGGGAGGATTGAATAAGTGTCCTCTCGCAGAGTAGTCGAGAGAGTCAACTTTCCTACGCTACGGGCGTTATATATAGTAGATATACTATATATATATATATATATATATATATATATATATATATATATATATAGTATAGTATATATATATATAATATATATATATATATTATATATATATATATATAAAACAAATTTCGTATGTAGAAAATGTTTTGGCACAAACTGCAAAAAGAAATTTAGTGTTAATTAGATAATATATTTATCTAATTCAGTAATGTAAGAGATAATTTTCTTTCTTCTTTCTTTCTTTATCTTCTTTTATTTTCCCAAGAATGGTAAGGTGGGCGTGAACGAGCAATCGAATAGAAAAAGCAGTAGGAAGAACATAGACATAAGTCGAAAAAGAAAGGCCCAGCATTACCGCCCCTCAGTACCAATTAATTATGAGAACTCATCGCATCAGAAAATCCCCCCTAAAGCTTCATGGGACCACGATGGGACCCTCACTATGGTAGATCGTCAAGTGTAGGGGTTATCCCTTGGCCCAGGTGGGCCACAACTAGGGACCGAACCGGGGCGGGAATTTTGCGGGCCGGGCCGGGGTCCGGGCCGGGGCGGGGCTGCTCTATTTAGCGGGCCGGCGGTTAGGTAAAATTAAGAAATGTAAGTCAAAAACACTGAAAGTCTTAAAAGTAAAGGCTGGATTTTCAAATGTAATTTAATTAATTAATAATTTAATTATAAAAAAGGAATACATTTATTATTCAATTAAATAAATATTTTCGAAAGAAATTTTTAGAAAATAAATTTGATTTCTAGAAAAGAATAAGTGGTATTAAATATATATATATAATATATAAATATATAATATATAGTATATAATATATATAATATATATATATTATATATATATATATATATATATATATAATATATTATAATATATATATATATATATATGATATAGATAAATATATATATATAATATATTAATATATATATATATATATATATATTTATATATATTATATATAGTATATATATTTATAATATAATATACTATATATATATATATATATATATTATATATATATATATATATATATAGTAATATATATATATATATAATACTATTAATATATATATATATATATTTAAAAACTACTTTGTCGTAGTGATATATTTACTTTAGAGAAGGAAGCCCTTGGATTCTTTTTTAGTTTTATGCTTTACTGTCACTTTATTTAAACACTTTAACACAAATTAAAAACATTGTTAAAGAAACACTTTTTTTTTAATGAAATAAATTTTAAAAAGGAAAGCTAAAGTTTTCGTCCCGACACGCGAGAACCCTCTTCAGGCTAAGGGACTGGAATTTCTTCTTGATCTTCAAATCGTTCAAGTGTGTTTCAGTGTGGGTCCTGCTAGTTTTCCTCATGGTGTTGTTTGAAAATATTTTGAATGTTCCAGATATTCATGTTTGGTATAAATCTATCTAAACTTCACCGGGAATGCTTATTGTAGTTGTTACTCTTTATACATGCAAAAGGATTCCATGATTTTGCGGTGGTTCGTGTGTGATTGATATTTCTGATAATCTTTATATTGTTGATATATTGATAGAGTTGCCTGTGTTACGACTATGACTTGTTAAAGCTGTATTTATGAGATTTGCCTTCCCGTTTCATATATTAAAACAGCTCATTAATCTCTCATTACAACATATAAGCATCCCGGTGAAGTTAAAATAGATTACAAACTTTCTGGCCTGAGTAATGCGGATAGCGTTAACTGTCTCCTATACTCAGTAACATATATATATATATAGAACTAACAGAATTTTATCATATTTACCCCACCCTTTTTTAAACAATAGTTTATGGTTTAGGATATGTAGATGACTTTTTTGTCTCCCTCCCTCACGGAACATCAACTCCCTAAAATGATGTCCTTAAACTATAGTTAACTCTATTCATCCTCAGTTCGTATATCGATAGAAATGCTTCCAGCGACTCTATCCCTTCCTCGATACCTTAATCACATTGGAATACAATCAACTTTGGCAATTTACTATATATAGGGATGAACCAAACATTCGCAACAATAACTATATACATTGGCTACTAATCATTTCCCAAACCAGAAATCAGCTTTCTGTCATCTCTATTTTCTCCGTGCCTTCGTATATGCTCTCCCCCTCTTCTAGCACAGAAACAAAATACATCCACAAATACTTTCAAATCAACTTTAACTATCCTGTTTTTCAATCACAAAAGCATTTAGAAGCAAAAAAGAGGTACATAGCACTTTCCCCCGAAAAATAAGCAACACCTCCTTTTATACCAAATTCCTCCAATTACCATTAAATCGTTATAAACAAATATTTACCAAAAAATATTACCGCTCATTCCATCAAATAACATCACCGTTAATAAAACATTCTTAATACCCCCCAAACGAAAAGAAAATCTCCCCCAAAGATGTATATATCACATCCCCTGCAATACATATATAGGTGAAACGATAGATTTGCAAAGAAGAAAAAATCAACATATAGATGACCTGCACAAGGACAGCAGTAAATTCAGCTTTAACAAGTCAGAGGCGTAACACAGGCCACTCTATCAATATCAACAATATATAAAGATGATCAGAAATATCATTCACACGAACCATCGTAAAATCATGGAATCCTTTTGCATTATTTAATAGTAACAACTACAATAAGCATCCCGGAGAAGTTAAGATAGATTTTATATTATAAAATGAATATCTGAAAACATCAAAATATTTCAAAAACACCAGAAGAAAATGGCAGACCAACTGAAACACACTTGAACTGATGAAGATCAAGAAAGAAATCCAGTCCCTTAGCCTGAAGAGTTCTCGCGTGTCTGGACGAAAATTAGCTTTCTTTTTTAAAATTTATTTCAATTAAAAAAAGTTGTCCTTTAACAATGTTTTTATTTGTGTACATTTAGTAATAAAATGAAGTGAGAGAAAATCAAAATAATAAAAAAGAATATAAGGTATTTCTCTCTAAAGTATATATATATATAGTATATATATATATATATATATATTATAATAATATATATAATAGTAGTATATATATATATAGTATATTATATATATATATATATATATATATATATATATATATATATATTATTTAGTTATATATATATATATATATATATATATATATATATATATATATATATATTATATATATAATATATATATAATATATATATATATATAGTATATATTAGTATTATATATATATATATATATATATATATATATATATATATTAATTTCATAATAAATAATTTTGAAAAGAGATTCGGAAAATATTTGAATTTTCTTGA
Organism: Trachelipus rathkii; assembly: GCA_015478945.1. Taxonomy (NCBI): domain Eukaryota; kingdom Metazoa; phylum Arthropoda; class Malacostraca; order Isopoda; family Trachelipodidae; genus Trachelipus; species Trachelipus rathkii. Next base: position 33,837 of record JABUQX010014994.1, read on the forward strand.
AGATATTTTACTTAAATAATAAATGACATTAAATTCTTTAAAAAATTATATTTATTTCCTTTTCCGATTTCGTTTGATATATCAAATTTCCAATATTTTTATGTTTTAAAAACTCGGAAAAATTGTAATTTGGCCTCAATTTTAATTTGAAATCATAGTAATAAAAAAAAAATTGATTATTTATTAGGTATATTTATATAATTTTGGCAATCAATTTTATATAACAAAGAGTAATGGAATTAAAAAACTATTTTTTATTTTGTTTGATTTAATCCTCTATTATTTATGTTAATTTACAGTTAACCCCGGTAGAAAACCCCGGTTTTCCTGATTTTTGGCCGGGCCGGGGCCGGGGTCGCTAAAAATGGCCGGGGTTGTGCCGGGGCCGGGGCCCCGTCGGTTCTAGCCACAACCAATACCCCTCAAACAATCCCCGCCATCACTCCTGTTAGTACACTTTCTTCTCGCCCTCTCCAAACTCAACATTTCTCCCTCAAGACATTCGTTCACCGACTCATCCACTTTCTCTTCGGTCTCATCCAGCCGTCGGTTCCCGAACACACTCTCCACTGATATCATCCGCGTTAACCTAACCGACTATCATTCATTACCTTTCCACATGACCAAACCATCTCAACATACTTTCATTTAATCTCTCTCTCATTTACCCCTTTCTCCAAACCATCGCATCTCTCTTAATACGTTCATATCCTCATTTAAGTTAATTCTTCTCACACCATAGCATGCCCCTAAGATTGTCATCTGAAACACATTGAACTTTAAAGATCTATAATACTTCTTCCTTTGTTTTCCATAGACCATAGTCTCAACACCTACCTCATAATCAATAAACGACTGGTAACAACTACCCTCATGTAAGACCTCTAGCGGCACTCAAGACTTA